>NW_019105049.1:0-21482 GCF_001995035.1 Momordica charantia
ATGAGTGTGTAGATGAGTGTTCACTTTAGTGCTAACTTCGAGACTTGAACAAGTGACCCCACCCTCTCCCTGGCCCGAGAGGGACTTCCAATTATTGGTTGGACCTTAACTGGGTTGTTCATTAGAGGATCAGCGGTACTTAAGGTATAAGATGTAACATAGGGGTAAAATGGTAATTTGACCCATCTGTAGTTATGAACASTCGTGAAAGATTGACTTGTCATTAATGGTCAATATCTGTGGACACAGAAATACTCTATAGTGAGAAGAGTTCTGCTGCRGGTTCATAGTGGAGTAACCCGTAGTTAACGTATGTTGATCAAGGTGGTTAATGAGTTTAACCGAATAATCTAGTAAAATTGGAGCTTCTAATCTATAGGTCCATTAGGTCCCCTTGCTAGCTCGTAAAGGGTATTTAAGAACATTAAGTCTTGGAATGAATTTGAATTATTCAAATTTAATTAAAGGGAATTGAGTTAATTGTGTATGACACAATTTAATACAATGTATGATGATACATTATAAAACTATATATCATGAGAGAATAATGTGAATTGAATTCATATTACAACTATAGGTTAAAGTTTAATGTGAATTAGATTCATATTAAATACAATAGATTACGAGGGATAAGTATATTTGAATATGATTCAAATATTAATTGATTTAATTAAATGTTTATTTATTTAATTAATTAAATGTTTATTTATTTAATTAATTAAATTAAAATAGGTTTTAATTTAATTAATTATTTTATTTATTTATTAAATAAATAAATAAAAATACATACATACATACATATGTTTTTGTTTGTTAATTATGGTAATTACCCCACCACTCCCCAGCAAGATTGTTGGGAAATGGTGAGGTGGAGAGTGGGAGGTTACTCCCACCGTCTCTCTTCCCTCATGCTTTCAAAACATAGAGATATTCTTTGTGTTTTGCCTTGGATGTTGGTTGATTTCTTCCAAGAAAGTGACATCTCTCTTTGACAATCTCAAATTCAATTCTCTTTGTTTTTTCTCTCCAAGAAAATGATCTCACAATCCCGTTCTTGATCCTAGAGATATAGTGAGGTAACCACGTGGTATTGTCCAATACTTGGTTCATCATTTGAGTTCATTTGTTCGTGCTATCACAAGATTCGTGCTCAGAGAAGAACATTTGCCAATGGTCTTCAAATGTAAGTYYTGTTCTTCCCCAAGAGGCTTAACCTTTACATTTAAATAGAACGGTTCTATTTTTTTTTTCAAAAATCGGTAACGTTTAATTTCTAATTCGAGTTGAATCACAAGCGATAAACCGCTTCCGTTAGGGATTCAATCCCTTCACCTTTGGCATCCAAATTCTAAGGGATCGCAAGAACAAAACGTTAGCCCCATTTCAAGCAACTTATATTGACAAGATGATTGTTCGATATTCGATGCAGAATTCCAAGAAGGGCTTATTGCTTTTCAGGCATGGAATTCATCTGTCTAAGAAGYAATGTCCTAAGACATCTCAAGAAGTTGAGGATATAAGATGCATGCCCTATGCTTCAGCAGTGGGCAGCCTGATGTACGCTATGCTGTGCACTAGGCCTGACATTTGCTAYGCTGTAGGGATGGTCAGTAGGTATTAATCAAACCCAAGACATGATCACTGGACCGCTGTTAAGGGAATCCACAAGTATCTTAGGAGAAYGAGGGACTACAAGCTCGTGTATGGTTCTGAGGATTTGATCCCTACAGGATACACTGACTTTGACTTCCAAACAGATAAGGATTCAAGGAAATCTACGTCGGGGTCAGTATTCACTCTWAACGGAGGAGCGATAGTTTGGYGAAGCATCAAACAAGGATGCATAGTGTCACAATCGCACCTTTTCAATGCAGCTCGAGCGATTGTGCTGTACTTGCTCTAGCTCAAATGAACAAGTCAGCCGAGAAAAACTRTAAGTTGCGGGCAATCTCGGTCTGGGTCTAGCCTCCGTTCACGTTTCAAGAGAAAATTGGTTTTAGAAAAYGCGAGAGAGAAAAACAGTTGAAAACRTCTTTAAAACAARCATTGTAGACATTGGATGCAAGAAAGCTTTGATTGCAAGAAAGTATACAACACTTGGTCGGGGGGAGGTTTGATGACTACTTGGTCCCCCCTAAGGTAYATTATAAGGCATTTTTGGTGTRGCAGGTGTAGACGTCCTAAGTGGCGAGGAGTCACTCGGTGCCCTACAGGGCTCGTGTGAMCTCCGATTGGCTTGAAATTTGGCGTGCTTACATATCTTACCAATACACACCTAGTTCCAAAGCSGCTTGGCCAAATTCCACCTACAACCCMAAAAAATCGATACAAGAAAGCTACACTAGAAAGCTTTAAAGACATGAAAGAATTGTTTCACATAGTCCCGRATTTTTCCAGTGTGTCAGAGTTCACGTAGCTTCCTTCTAGCCATGAACTCGACATTGTCGGGGAAGAACTGACCCGTCAATTCTTTCTTAAGATCATCCCAGCTGTTGATCGTGCATCGACCATTATGAATGTCGTTGACTTTAGATCTCCACCACAGCTTTGCATCATCAGTAAGATGCATGGTGGCCAAAGTCACTTTCATCTCTTCTGACGTTGTCCCAGTAGCCTTGAAGTATTGTTCTACATCGAACATGAAGTTCTTGAGATCTTTTGTGTCTCTATCGCCATTAAATGGTTTGGGCTCTGGGACCTTCAGCTTGTTGAACCCCATGTTYGCTTGGTTGGGAGCCTGATTTCCCACGGCTCGCATGGTTAGGTTCACTCTAGTGCTTATTTCAGTCATCTCAGCTCGGAGGGTGTCGATTGTTACTTTGAAGTCCTCTGTCATTTTGTTAAACAATTGCATCATTGTCGATTGCGAATTGTTTAACTCAMCCATACGTACTTCTATCTGTGTGTTTGGGTTGTGGAACTGTCTCCACGTTTGAAGCTACCAGAACGCGTAGCTTTGCTTTCTAGGGCCTCAACCCTCGTGGCTATATCTTGTATCGGCAACTCGTCTACACGGGCCTTCATTGCGCTATTTCTCCAAACTTCTCGGAGAACTCATCAACTCGCGCCTCCAGTAGACGGAGGGTATCTCAGACTTCTCTTAGATAGAGAAGTTGTTCTTCTATCTCTACCAGTCGGTCGACGTGCGACTTGCTCAGTTGTTTTGTATCCGATATGGTTTCAGACTTTATCGGGTCGAGGAGCTAACTAAGCTCTGATACAACTTGTCACAATCGCACCTTTTTAATGCAGCTCGAACGATTGTGCGGCACTTGCTCTAGCTCAAACGAGCAAGTCAGCCAAGAAAAACTGTAAGTTGCGGGCAATCTCGGTCGTGGGTCTAGCCTCTGCTCACGTTTTACGAGAAAATTGGTTTTAGAAAACGTGAGAGAGAAAAATAGTTGAAAACATCTTTAAAACAAGCATTATAGACATTGGAAGCAAGAAAACTTTGATTGCAAGAAAGTATACAACATTTGGTCGGGGGGAGGTTTGATGACTACTTGGTCCCCCCTAAGGTACATTATAAGGCATTTTTGGTGTGGCAGGTGTAGACGTCTTAAATGGCGAGGAGTCACTCGGTGGCCTACAGGGCCCGTGTGAACTCCGATTGGCTTAAAATTTGGCGTGCTTACATATCTTACCAATACACACCTAGTTCCAAAGCGGCTTGGCCAAATTCCACCTACAACCCCAAAACCCGATACAAGAAAGCTACACTAGAAAGCTTTAAAGACATGAAAGAAAAGCGAGTGGTGAGGATGGTTTGGACATRCGACCATGGGTAACACACCCTGGACAAGCATGCCCAMAACACATAGCAGACTCCACGATGGAGGCTGAGTATGTTGCARCTTGTGAAGCAGCAAAAGAAGCAGTTTGGCGTAGGAAGTTCTTGACCGATTTGGAAGTCGTTCCAAATATGAGCTTGCCCATCACACTTTACTGTGATAATAKTGGTRCTGTGGCAAATTTGAAAGAACTTCGAAGCCACARGAGAGGAAAACACATAGAAAGGAAGTACCACCTAATACGGGAGGATGTGATCGTCACAAAGATTGCTTCGGAGAACAACATTGCTGATYCTTTCACGAAGGCTCTCACGGGTAAAGTGTTTGAGGGCCACCTAGAGAGTTTAGGTCTACGAGCATTGTACGATTAGTTTAGGGCAAGTGGGAGAAGTGTAATGGGTATAGTGTATGCCCTAATTTATTGTACTTTCCCTTTGCTTTATGATTATGTAMACCCCACTCAAGTTTAGTTGAAGTGGGAGTATGTTGGGTTTGTTGCCMTAAACTCGTAGTTTGTATTTTTGTAAAAACAAATTTATATTTTATTCAATCAATTTGTTGTTGAATTTATAGCAATGCATTGTCCAAATCCAATAAACTAAACATCCAAGGTTATTATCATGTAACCGGGACAGTATATATACTTGGTATATATTTGATATACCCCTGATATACAAGTGGATAATGTCCTGGGAATAACCTAAARGGTTTATAGTATATGGATAAGGTTGGGTACCTTATCCTRGCAACACTATGGATACGACCCACTTTGTAAATGTTACMGACRACCCGATCCAGGTCGTTCGTGTGGATGTTGGATCGATATGACAATCCTAKAGGGGGGTAAATAGGGTTTAATGAAACTTTTTAAACTTTTTACTACGGTGGACCCAAATTAAACAATTATGTAAACTTTTTAGAAACAATTAATTTTAACACAAAATTAAAAAAACAAATTAGAAATACAAACATCCTAATTAATTTCACCACCCAAATAATTCAAATATGAATATTGACCATTAAATATGATTAACAAATTCAAACAATTAATTTCATGCAATTTGTAATAAAGAAAATTAATTGCAAAAATTAAATAGAGTAGGATTAGAGAAAATGACACTGAAGATTTTATAGTGATTCGGCAACAACCGGCCTACTCCACTCCCCAAGCGCCTCTTGGGTATTCGATTAAGAAACTTTGACTCTTTCCATGGTAGGAGTCAAACCGTTATAAAGCCTTTTTTTTTTTGGAGCAAGATGAAACTCGATCCTTTCCACGGTTAGGGATCAAACCATTACAACGCTCTTTTTCGCGCTCAAGAGCAACCCTTACAAAGGATATGGAAATCTAAGAACAATCTCACAAACTCTCTAAAAAGAGTTGATACACAAATTTTCGCTCACAATTTTGTAAGAAAAATTCTTACAAAATAAAGCCCACAAATGGCTTAGAGAAAATAAAATTAGAATCACAAATATCTCCCAAATAAAATCTCCCCCAATAATATAGAACAAAAATTGAAGCTTTGAAGAGAGATTAACAATGTAGAAATTAGAGAGAAAATTTGGAGAGAATAAGTTGTTCAAAAATTGAGAGAAAGAATGGTTTAAATAGAAGGAAAAAGTTGGGAAGAAATTTGAAATTCAAATTAAATTTGGACCATTGGATTTGAAATGATTAGAGATGAAAAGTTGAGATTTAATATAATAATAATAATAAATTTATATATATCTCGAACCGCTCTTTTCTTTGCTTTCTTTCCTTTTTTTTTAAATTTTTTTAAACAAATCAAATCAGTTAGATTTGACTTCTTTTTTTTTTGTTTAATATATATATATATATATTATTTTTACATGTTACCTCCAACGGTAACATTTGTTTGTTTGTTTTTTTTTTCATTTCTTCTCTTTTTTCTTTTTCTTTCCCATTTTTTTAAGTAAATACATCTCGCCACGTGTCGCTATTTCATTGGTCCGCTTGGTTAATTTCGCGACCACGTCATCCCCTCGGAAATTTATCATTTCAACTTCATTTGACTRTAACTTCTCAGTTTGAGCTCTGATTTGGGTAATCCAATAGTCGTTGGAATCGTTGTTTCAAGCTCTATGCTGTGGACAMTTCAAAACACTAAAATTGTCAAATAACAAAATTAAGTTTGTTATCATCAAAACATTAATTAATTAATTAATTAAAATTAATTAAKTTGAGATTAAGGGCCAAAAAGCCAATAGTGGAGACATGCGAGTAGGGGTATCCTATACAATGAGTTTGTATAAGACCGAACCGCGAAATAGCCGATCTTTAGATGTAACGTCGTTGATAARCAAATTGCTATTTCATAGGATGAYCAGGCAACTAATTCTCAATCTTGAGTGAGTTATGGACTCCTGCCCGTGAGCGCTCGTTCTTTGATCTGTATGAGTGAGAGTGGCCCGAGTCGTCGACTCAACATTCCCACCATTTCGGGAACGAGACCGAGTGGGGAGCTGGAAACATAACTACACAAGATGRAWTTSACTTCTYCCCRACTTTAGGGGAGTARATGAGTGTTCCCTTTAGTGCTGACTCCGGGACTTGAACAAGGGGCCTCACCCTCTCACTGTCTCCAGAGGGACTTCCGGTTATTGGTCGGACCTTAACCGGGTTGTTCATTAAAGGATCAATGGTACTTAAGGTACAAGATGTAACACAGRGGTAAAACGGTAATTTGACCAATGTGTGTTTACGAACACACTTGTGAAAGATTGACTTGCCGTTAATGGTGATATCCATGGACACAKAAATATTCTATAGTGAAAAGAGTTCAGCTGCAGGTTTTTAGTGGAGTAACCCGTAGTTAATGTATGTTGATTAAGGTGGTTAATTAGTTTAACTGATTAATCTCGTAACGTTGGAGCTTTTAATCTATAGGTCTATTAGGTCCCCTTGCTAGCTCGTAAAGGGTAATTAAGGACATTAATTCATTGAAGGAATTTACATTGTTCAAATTTAATTAAAGGGATTTGAGTTAATTGTGTATGACACAATTTAATATAATGTATGATGATACATTATAAAACTATATATTATGAGAGAATAATATGAATTGAATTCATATTAAAACTATAGGTTAACAATTTAATGTGAATCAGATTCATATTAAATACTATAGGTTACGAAKGATATGTATATTTGAATATGGTTCAAATATTAATTAATTTAATTAAATGTGATTTAATTAAATTATGTTTATTCAATTAATTAATTGAAGGATATTTAATTAATTATTAATTAAATTAAATTAGTTTTAATTTAATTTATTATTTAATTAAATATATTTTATTCAATTAAAATAGTTTTAATTGATTGATTTATTTAATTAATTAAATATTGGTTATTGTGTTAATTATTTTAATTCACCACTTCCSAGTATTTTTGTTGGGAGGTTACTCCSTCTCTCCCTTCTCCTCAGTTCTTTWAAAAAATAGATTGCAGTGTTTTTGGTTGGTTGATTTTTYCCAAGAAARTCACATCTCTCTTA
This sequence comes from Momordica charantia, assembly GCF_001995035.1. Next base: position 7,313 of record NW_019105049.1, read on the forward strand.
AAAACTCAAGTTCAATTCTCTTAGTTCTCTCCAAGAACCTTGATCCCACAATCCGTTCTTGATCCTTGAGGATAGCAAGGTTCTTAAGTGGTAGTGTCTAACTTTTTGATTCGTGCATTCAAGAACACTTGTTCGTGCTGTCACGAGATTTGTGCTCGAGGAAAACCATTTGTCAACGATCTTCAAATGTGAGTTTTTCTCTTCCCCAARAGGCTTAACCTTATTATTAAYARAAACGTTTTGTCTTTTTYTTTTTTAAAACCGTTATCGTTTCTTTTCTATTCKKGGTTGAATCACAAGAGATCAACCGCTTCCGCTTGGGATTYGATCCCTTCAGAATTAACCATATATTATAATGTATCAATATACATTATTATAATCGCTTGAGCAATTTGAACATTTCAAATTCTTCCAAAAAATTTGATCCTCGTTTTACCCATTGTGAGCATGCCAGGGGACCTAATGAACCTATAGATCAGAAGCTCCAACAATACGAKATTAATCGGTCAAACTCATTTAAGGGTGAGCATCATACCCTAAAAAACTRTCCCGRCCGACCTGACTCGGTTCGATCGGTTTCAGCTGCAGGTCGGTTGGGGTCAGTTTTACAATTTGTAAAACCCACCAGTCGGTCGGTCGGCGGTTCCAAATAAGGAAAAACCGACCGACCGACCGATTTATAGGTTAGATTGGGAAAGATTCCTTTTCAAGGTGGTTTAAAAAAAAAAAACTATGGGCACTCACGGTTTTTAGAAACCACCCAACTTTTTTATATTATTTTAATGTTTCTCTTTCGTCTTTCATCTCYCATTTCCCCAAATCACTCATTATTTACCTTTTCATTTATTACTCTCTCTCTCTTTCCTCTCATCTCTCAAAATCTTCTCTCTCACCATTTTCACTCTTCACGGTTTCTTTCTTCTCCATCTTCTTCCTTTCTTCTTCCATTACCATTTTAGATATTTTTTTCTTTACCATGTCTTCTTTTCTTTTATTTCTCACAGATGACACAATCTTTTGAAGTTTTCTTAGTTCTTATTTCTCAACGACAATAATAGCACACTCGTCAGTCGCCTTCGCCAGTTGTCTTCTTTTCTTTTTGGTTTAATCGACCAAAAAAAGTTTTGTCGGTTAAACCGACAAACCGACCGACTGATCAAATCGGTTGGTCAGTCGGTGCCAAAATGCAGAGGGAAACCGTCGGTTTCAGCGTCGGGGTCGGCCAAAAATCGACCCCGACCAACCGATGATCAGCCATAAACTCATTAAGCAAGTTGATCAACATTCATTAACTGCACTATTCTCACTACAGAATATTTTCGTGCCCATGGATATACGACCATTAACAGCAAGTCAATCCTTCACGAGTGCTCATAACTCAAGCTGGGTCAAATTACCGTTTTACCCMTGATTTACATCTTGCTCCTTAAATACCACTGCTCCTCTMATAAACAACYCGGTTGTGGTCCGACCAATAACCGGAAGTYCTTCTCAGGCCAGTGAGAGGGTGGGGCCATTTGTTCAAGTCTCAGAGTCAGCACTTAAGGGAACACTCATCTACTCYCMTAAAGTCGGGAAGGAGTGAATTCCATCTTGTGTAGTTATGTTCCYAGCTCCCAATTCGATCTTGTCCCAAAAATGGTAGGAATGTTGAGTTGGYGACTCCAGCCACTCTTATCCATATAGATCAAAGGACGAGCTCTCATGGGCAGGAGTCCATAATGAAGGGGATGTGAATCTCGGAGCGAAAGCAGTAKAACACGTTCTTGAATTTCTTTTGAAATTTAGAACCTAAAAAAATATAAAACAGGGAAAAATGTTGGATTTTACCTTTGAAGACTCTTCTTCGTGCATGAGACAAAACCACTTGATCTTCCTCTCTATGTGTCTCGGTCAAGAATCTGGATTGTGGGATCGAATYGTAAGGGATTGAGAGAGTAAGAGAGTTGAGTGATTTTTTTTAGCCTTTAGCACATTTACTGTTATATTTATAGAGAGAGAAAATCCTATGACYATTAGGATATCTTATCCTTTTGGATATAAGATATCTTCTCCTAAATCTAGGGGAAATCACAAGACCATCAGGATATCTTCTTCTTTTTATTTAATTAATAATAAACAAATTAATTAAATCAATTAACAAACAATTAATTAATTAAATTAATTAATAATTAATAATTAGATTAATTTAATTAATAATTAATTAATTTAAATCCAAATATTAATGAAATATATAAATAATTAACAATTAATTATTTAACTTTTAATTAAATATCACATATTTAATTAAAACTATATATTTGAATCATATTCAAATGTATCTCTTGTATAACATATAGTTTTACTATGAATCCAATTCACATTAATTATTTGAATTCTATTCAATTATTTCTGCCATAACATATAGTTTAATTCTTAAATCTTTATTTAAAAATAAACTATATATATATATATATTATATAATGTATCATAATATATAGAATTTCCCTGAGTTTCAAATTTTTTCAAAATCTTGATCATCGTTTTACTTGTTGTGAGCTAGCAAGGGGACCTAATGGACCTACAGATCAGAAGCTCCAACGATRCGAGATTAATCAGTCAAACTCATTAATCGAGTTAATCAATATTGTAGATTAAATATATATACTGTATATCAAATATATACATTGTATATTAAATATATACCATATATCAAATATATATTATTCCAATTCYATTAAATAACCTTGGATCTTAGTTTATTAGAAATAATAAGATAACTCTTTATTGAATAAATAATTTGTTCATAAATTACAAAATACACGAGCTAAGGGYACCAAACCAACACATAACTCTCTCAAGATTGAGAATTAGTTACATGGTCATCCTATGAAATAGCAATCTATTAGTCAACCGTGTTACATCTAAAGATTGCCTTTTTCATGGTCCAATCTTATACAAACTCATTGTATAGGATACCCCCACTCGCATGTCTCCACACGAATGACCTGGATCGAGTTGTCTGTAACATTTAAAAASCTGGCCGTATCCATAGTGTTGCCAGGATAAGGTACCTAGCCTTGTCCATATACTATAGACCCTTTAGGTTATTCCCGAGACATTATCCACATGTATATCGATGGTATATCAAATATATACCTAGTATATATATTGTCCTGTTTATATGATAATAACCTTGGATGTTTAGTTTATTGGATTTGGAMAATGCAATGCTGTAAATTCAACAACAATTTGATAGAATATGAAAACATAGCTTTATTGAATATAAATTTGTTTTTACATAAATACAAACAACGAGTTTAGGGCAACACACCTAACAATATAACTATTATATACGTATGATGCATGAACATGTTTAACCTATGGTGGACTTATGGCGTACTTTATGCAACATATAATTCACAATAAAAATTCACTCATAATGCATTAAAATAAATAGCCAAGTAGATCGATTTTTGGCGTCCTATGAAACAATTAAATTAATTTTAATATAAACTAATTTATATTAATTTAATTTTAAAAAATACAGGAAAAAAAAACATCTACAGAGCCTCGAATACACAAACAACTGCCTCAGAACCACCAGATGTTGGGTTTAGTGCCCTRAGCTCGTGAGTTTGTAATTTGTAAATATTTTATTTATCATTAATAAAATTTATTTTATTATTTTTTTGCATTACTTGTATTTCAATAAACTATGATCCAAAGTGGATAATAAAATTTGATATACAATATATATACATTACATATTTGATATACAAGTGGATTATGTTCCAGTAATAACTTAAATGGTCTATAGTACATGGATAAGCTTGGGTACCTTATATTGGTAACACTATRGATATGACTCGCTTTGAAATAGTTACAAACGACTTTATACAGGTCGTTCATGTAAAGACATGCAAGTGGGGGTATCTTATACAATGAGTTTGTATAATACCAAACTACGAAATAATTAATCATTGGCTCTAAYACYRTTAGYCAATAGATTGTTATCTCATAGGATGGCCCCACCCTCTATAGTCCATAGATGAGCGTTCCCTTATATGCTGACTCTGAGACTTGAACAAGGGGCCCCACTTTCTCACTGTCCTAAGAGGGACTTCCGGTTATTTGTCGGACMATAACCARGTTGTTCATTAGAGGAACAGTGGTATCTAAGGAGCAAGATATAACTCAGGGGTAAAACGATAATTTGACCCAGCTAGAGTTTCGAGCACTYGTGAAGGATTGACTTGACGTTAATGGTCGTACATTCGTGGACACGAAAATATTCGGCAGTGAGAAGAGTGCATCTAYGAGTCTTTARTGGAATGACCCGCAATTTACGAATGTTGATTAACTTGGTTAATGATTTTGACTTATTAATCTTGCATCGTTAGAGCTTATGATCTGWAGGTTAATTAGGTCYCATTACTAGYTCACAACGGGTAAAACGRGGATCAAGAATTATGAAATAATTTGAAATGTTCAAATTATATAAGGGAATGTATATAATGTATGTTGATACATTATATAAATATATGTTAATTTTGGATAAAGATTCAAAAGTAATATATGTATTTGAGAGTGGGGGCTAATGTTATGGATGGGAAAAATCCATATTTTCTACATTTTGAATTCCTTTTAGGAATTTAAAAAAAGAAGATATCCTSATGGTCTTGAGATTTTCTYTAGATTCAAGAGAAGATATCCTATATCCAAAAGGATAAGATATCCTGATGGTCTTGAGATTTCACCTAGATTCAGGAGAAGATATCCTATATCCAAAATGATAAGATATCCTCATGGTATTAAGATTTTYTCTCTATAAATATAACAGTAAGCTAAACTTTAAAGATATGCTAAAAATCTCTCAACTCTCTTAGTATCCCTTGCAATTGGATCCGACAATTCRGATTCTCGACCGAGAGACTTAACAAGRAAGATCAAGTGGTGTTGTCTMATTGGGTTTAAATGAAGAAGAGTCTTGAAAGGTAAATTCCAAGATTCTTCCCTGTTTTATATTTTTCTGTGTTTTAWATTTCAAAAGAAATTCAAGAACGTGTTCTACTGCTTCCGCTCTRGGATTCACATCCTTTCACTAGGGACAACACTGTGACGCTGCTGTAGAAGAAAAACCACATCCACAGCGCAATGGCGCTGTGTTGCAACACCGCAGCGTTGCTACATAGCTATRGTGCTGCCATTCGGGGTCTGGTACTCTGTTTCTATTTCAGCACTGAAACTGCTCCAAAAAGGTTYGATTTTCCACCCTACTTCACAGCAACTCTTTGCCAYGAACGACATAGACTTTACAGACTTGATTTACAACAAAAAACCCAAAACAACGAGACCTTACATTGATTGAATCAACATGAATTGTAAATCTAAATGCCCAAAAACCAAAAATGTCTACTAGCAAACCATAATACATCAAATGCATAAAATTATCCCACCAAAACCTGTACCGTATTGTCCTAGACAAAGTTGAAGCACGATATGGCTCTGATACCAATTGATGGGATCAAATCCCCGGCGGAAGCGATTGACTACTTGTGATTGAACTTAATTTAGAAGTTATACGTTACCAGATTTTAAAACAGAACACTTCTATTACAAAATAGAGGTTAAGCCTCTTGAGGAAGAAGATGACTTACGTTTGTGCACCAAGAACCAATCTTCTTCCTCGAGCACAATAATTGTGTCAGCATGAACAAATCTCCACGAACCCAAGATTCAACACCACCATAAAGTTWCCTTGTTATGATCTGAGATTAAGAACCCGAATTGTGGGATCTTTCTACTTGGGAAAGRAAAAATGCAGAGAATTGGAGTTTATGTGATAGTGAGTGGGAGATATTTTTTCTGTTAAAAAAAAAAGAAAAAAAAGTTTTTAAGAATCAAGAAGAACAAATCACAGAATCATTATGTGATTTGTAATTGAAAGAGGGAAGAGAGAGGAGTGGGAGTAACCTCCCACCCTCCACCTCACCACTTCCTAGCAAATTGTTGGGGAGTGGTGAATTAGTTAATTAATATAATTAATTAACTTAATTAACTAATTTAAAAAATATATATTTAATTTAATTTAATAAATAAATAAAATAATTAATTAAATTAAAACTATTTAAATTTAATTAATAATAAATCAAATCTAATTAATTAATTAATTAAAACACATCTAATTAAATAAATTAATATTTGAATCCTATTCAAATATACATTTCGTTCCTAACCTATAGAATTCTGTATGAATCTATTTCACATTAAATTTTAACCTCTAGTTTTAATGTGAATCCAATTCACAATATTCTCTTATATTATATAGTTTATAATGTATCATCATACATTATATTAATGTGTCATACACAGTTAACTCAAATTCCCTTTAATTAAAATTGAACAATTCAAATTCCTTCCAAGACTTAATRTTCTTAATTAYCCTTTACGAGCTAGCAAGGGGAYATAATGGACCAMTAGATTAGAAGCTCCAACGTTACGAGATTAATTGGTTAAATTCATTAACCACCTTAATCAACATACGTTAACTACGAGTTACTCCACTAAAAACCTGTGGTTCTTCTCACTATAGAATATTTATGTATCCACGGATATCGACCATTAATGGCAAGTCAATCCTCCACGAGTGTTCATAACAATAGTTGGGTCAAATTACCGTTTTACCCCTGTGTTACATCTTATACCTTAAGTATCGCTGATCCTCTAATGAACAGTCCAGTTATGGTTCATCGAATAACCAGAAGTCCCTCTCGGGCCAGTAAGAGGGTGGRGCCCTTGTTCAAGTCCCAGAGTCAGCACTAAAGGGAACACTCATCTACTCCTCTAAAGTCAGGGAGGAGCGAATTCCATCTTGTGAATTTATGTTCCCAACTCTCTACTCGGTCTCGTCCCCAAAATGGTAAGAATGTTGAGTCARCAACTTGGGCCACTCTCACGYATACAAATCAAAGAACGAGTCATAACAGGCAGGAGTCCATAACTCACTCAGGAATGAGATCGGGTTACCTGGTCATCCTATTGAAATATTAATCTATTAGCTAACGATGTTACAACTGAAAATTAATTATTTTGCGGTCCGGTCTTATACAAACTCATTGTATAGCATACGCCCACTTGCATGTCTCCACACGAACGACTTRGATCGGGTCGTTTGTAATATTTACAAAGTGAGCTGTATCCGTACTGTTGCCAAGATAAGGTACCCAACCTTATCCATATACTATAGACCCTTTAGGGGCCGTTTGGGTTCAAGGTTTCAAAAAAGATGCCTGGGATTAAGATACTTGGGAATAAGATGTCTGGGAAACAAAGATAACTGTGTTTGGTTGTATATATGTCTGAGATTAAGATGTTTGAACATAAATTATATATATATATATATATATATATATATATATATATATATTGTTTTGTGTGATTACTCTAAAAATATGCATTTTATGTCATTGTAGACATTGATTAATAACAAATCAAATTTAAATAAAAAATAAATAATATAAATTAAATTATTTTCTATTAACCTTCTAAATTTTAAATTAACAATTTAGCTATATTGACAATTTAGCACAATAATCAATTAAATAATTAATATTAAATGTTATTTAACTAAAATTCAATATATACATATTTAGCAAAATGATATATTTGTATAMAGCTTTAAAATCAATCAAAATTAACTTYCAATAATTAATTTACATTAATTAATTTATCTYTCTTAAGTTTAAATAATAAAATTATTTTAAACATTTATTTTTTAATTTAAGTTTCACTCGTTAATAAATATATTATAAATAATATATCTAAATTTATGTTGTTGATTTTATTTAGCAATCAATCTTAATAATTATCATTTTTGTGTTTAACAAAAGTAATCATTTTCATCTTATTAATTGCATCAACTAATTACATTTTTATAAAAAAAATTAAGTATATTCTTTAATAAATTAATTTATTACAATAAAATAATTAATTTACATCATTCGTAAAATTTTAATGTTGTTTTATTAATTATAAATTTAATCTAAATATTTTAACTAATTTTAAGTAATTAATTTGAATAAAATAAAGTAAATAATTACATTAAAATAAATAATTTATTTAAAAGAAGAAAACCCATGAAACTGGGAGGGAAAAGAAAGCCCTTGTCCATGGGAATAATGGATGTCTGGTGTTGATSCGAAAATCAACCAAGGCACGGAAGACGACCTGGGAGGTTGGTCGGCTATACTTACAACGATTATTGGGGTACCTACAAGGAGGTAAATCAYTCYGACGCCTAAGTCAGTGAGTAATCCGAGCTTAACATATCAGCTTCAGATATATTTCATACATGGACTTGTGATGTGGTGGTGTATTTATTGCAGTCAATGGGCAGATAGCTATCCCATCCGGTCATTTTCCTGCTTACGTCGGGTCCTTCCTCTACTCCTGGCAAATGAACCCTCGACATCTAGTTTATCTTCTAAGTCCTTGGCACCGACCTGTTAGGTCGGCCTTCTTGAGGTTCCTTGAACAGGTTKGCCACGCATAGTTTGACCCCCAACATTGGCTCCCTCTCAGGTCGGGTGATGGGTCACTCACCTGRGAGACGCTATAAGGGTGCCGGACGAGCTGTTCYTGCCCYTGTCCCGAAATAATCACGGGTGATGTGGGCCAATCATCYGCCCCGATAGGGGTATTGAATAACCGCATGGGGGTTTCATGTTGGGCACRAAATTCAAGGCACTTTTGAGCACTTAACCGTCTAGCCGGTGCACGATCTAAGTCGCTTGAGAGTTGGAAACGTGTAGGGTGGAGATCGCGTCCTGTTGCCTATATATAAGCTCGAGTGCATCCCTCTCATTTCAYGCTTCCAAGATTCCTTTTGCTCTCGCGCCGAGGTTAATAGCTCGTTTCCCTTCTTTCCTTTCTTAGCTAGGTCGTAGCGATGTATGATAGTAGTAGTAGTAGCTCTAGGTTGGGGGTTGGGAGCTTGGAGTAGAGATTCAGGTTGCCTTTAGAGGGTTCCCCTCCTTTAGCGTCTTCGAGYGGCAGGTCGGCCTTCAACAGGTCGTCCTCTACTGAGTCCTTGAATGGAAGGTCTTCTTCCCATGCAGGTGGGGACGTTGTGTCTCCCTGCCTAGCGATTCAACCTTACGTACCCCCCTAGGCCCACATAAAAGCCAGAGGGTAGTCCCACAGACCTGGCCGACGRCTGCCTAGCTTACTTTAGGGCTAGGTATGACATCCCTAAGTCCATAGGGATGAGGTTCGCTAGAAGAAACGAGATTGTAGAGAATCGGGCACGTTGCCTTTTATGAGAAGATGTTTGAGTTCGTGCAAGAATTTCTAGCTAGGGTCAACACCGCCCCTGCGTAGCTCGTGCCTAATGGTTGGGACATTCTCCTAGGCTGTTGGATGCTCTGATGGGGGCTCGGGGTAGATACTGTAGGTGTGGATTACCTTACTCCGAGCCAATTCCTCTTTTTTTACACCGTAAAAAACCTCCCCAGAAAACCAGGACTGTACTACCTAACTGCTTGCCACTTCAACAGCCTACGTAACACCGCTCTTCCTTGGTTGCCCAAGGTCTTCTAGCATTCTTTACCCTAACTCGTTCGTCTTGCTTGCAGTTCTTTCGAAGCCTGTCCCCCAACCTGACAAGCTCACCTGTGAATACTTGACGAGAATTCCCAAGATCTGTCGTGYAGCTCGACATTATCTAGCTCTACTTGTGGACGACAACCTGTACGACTGCGGGCTRCATATTCTTGAGGGATCTGCTCTGGAGGAGGTTGCGCTAGAGGAAGTTGCGCCAAACCCGCACACACCRAGCCCTTCCAGATCGCCGTTGCCCCTCCTCTTCCCCCATCAACTCTAAAGGTAGTCGTCCTTGCACTTTTTCCTTTCCTTTATTTACCCTTTGTTGGTGTTAACATGAGGTCGTTTGGCAGATATGTTGCCAGCATTCCTTTTAGGCAGGAAGAKGAGAGATGCCAAGCTCGGGAGTAGCTCTACACCCACTGAGGTCCTTGATGAGGAGGCCCAGATGGGGTCGGTGCCAGCCACCCCGCGCTYYGATCCGATCGAGGTGGCCCCACTCYAGACAGTCCACAAGRGGTCTAGCTCGAGCCAACGGGMAGTCGAGGGGACAGAGAAGGTCGACCCTTCTGTGATGGTTGACTTCGGTGGGCTGGGCATCGCGAGRAAGRTCAGGGAGGTGAGGGATTGCGACCTCCGCTWCATGACCTACCCTACCTCCAAACAACATCRATKCCTTGATGTGYAGGATTGGGCGCGTGAGCTTAGACCGAGCTCTAAGGAGCTCCAGCTCACYGCCTCAGACAGYTGGGGAGACCGTTCAACTCTCCATTGACCATGCTATTGAGGTACTTCTCCATAGCTATGTCTTTTCATACTTTGCGTTTTTGCTGTGTAATTATGCTATTTCATATGTGCACATTTTCACGTGCACGCTATCATGTGTAAATTGGTGGCCTTCATAGCTACCGAGCTCTTTGGACGTGAGCAATCGGTGGARGAGGCYAACCTTGYTAAGGTCTAGCTTGAGGATGATGACCCCTTGGCCAAGGTTGCCYAGTCCGAGGTGGAGACCCTCAAGTTAGAGGTTGGGGGTCTTCAAGTTGAAGTGGAGACATTGCGGCGAGTTGAAGCCACCATGACCGCTAACTTAAAGAGCAAGGTCTTCCAGGATGCACAGTTCTAAGAGCTACCGAGCTRTGTGGACTTTAGCAAGGGCCTTGCGGACGATAGCTTCAAGTTTGCCCTTGCCTTCCTGGAGATGAACCACAAGGAGCTCTACCTGACTCTCCTGAAGTGTGCCTATGTTAGGTCCTGGACGATCTCTCCTGATGGCACCATGGCTTCTGAGGAAGTCATCTAGGCTGGGGTGAAGAAGTTGGATGAGCTAGCTCTTATCGCTCCTGTGGACGATGACCCTTTGGCCAAGGTTGCCCAGTTCGATCTCCTCGACAAATGATCTCTCCTTTCGCCGCWTTCTATCTTTGTCTCAATTTTATTTTTCTTCCAATGTATCAAGCTCCGAGGCCTTCTCCTTGGTATTTTATAAAACTTTGGCGCTTTCACCTTTGCCTTGCATATGTTCTCTTGTTGTTTTCTTTCTTTCTTTCTTTCTTTTTTGTTTTTTTTTAATGTGGCTCATGCTTTTAATAGCTCACGCTTTTATACTTGTATATTTTAAGTAAGCCCCCATTTAAATGTAAGAGTTAGGAATGCAAGAGTTACATTTAATTTCCTTATGGAGAACATGGTGCGCTCAAACAGCTCGCTCAACAACACTTAGCGATAGTAAATACGTAGGTGTTGTGCGTTCCATGGGTGGGGGAGCTGCTTCCTTTCTAGGTCAGTCAAGATGTAGGCCYCAAGTCGTTTCTCGCACTTTACTTGGAATGGGCCTTCCCAGGTGGGTTCTARGGCCCCACTTTTATGGAGAATTTTGCGTAAGACCAGGTCACTAAGTCGGAAGCGATGTGCCCTTACCCTCGCATCGTAGTGTCGCCTCATTCTCCGCTAATACTCGACAAGCTCAAGCTTTGAGGTCTCATTCCTCTCTTCAAGGAGGTCAAGGTTTAGGCGAAGCTCCTCGTCGTTCGTCGGCGCGTTAAGGGCCTTGGTCTGAGCTGTTGGTATGCCGATCTCGACTGACACCATGACTTTCGAGTCGAAAGCTAAGACGAATGGGTTTTCTCCAACGGAGTTCGCATTGTCGTTCTTTAGGACCATAACACCTCGGACAGCTCCTTGGTCCAGTAGCCTTTACGATCCTCTAGCCTTAGCTTTAGGCCGCGCTTAATGATCTTGTTGATGGCCTCCACWTGGCTGTTAGCTTGAGGGTGATCTGRAAACGAACTGAAGTGTTATATTCCGACCCGCTCCCAGGAATCTTTGAACTTGAAGTTGTCGAACTGTTTCCTATTTTCTGATATGATGGCGTGGGGTATGCCGAACTAGCAAATGAGGTTTTTCCACACGAAGTTTGTGATTTTTGCCTYGGTTATTGTTGCTAGTGCCTCGGCCTCCGCCCACTTGGTGAAGTAGTYGACAGCCACCACGATGAACTTTGTCTAGCCTTTTCCAGGTGGGAGGGGTCYGATGAGGTCGATCCCCCACTGGACGAATGACCACAGGCTGGAGATCAGCGTGAGGAGCTCCATGACGTCTCGCCCCATTGTGGGCCAGTAGTACTTCTATCTGACCAGTTTTGCAACCAGAGATTGGCCCCCGACGTGATTGCCGCATACCCCCTCATGGATCTCTCTTAAGGCATAGTCCGCCTCTTCTGGAAGAGAGAAGCCCCGCTTGTATATCACGTCGTCTCGGAGGACGTACTTTGTTRTCTTGTGCCTTACTTTCCTAGGTCAAATTACCGTTTTACCCTTAAGGTACATCTTGCTCCTTAAATACTACTGCTCCTCTAATGAACAACTCGATTATGGCCCGACCAATAACCAGAAGTCCCTCTCGGACCAGTGAGAGGGTGGTGCCCCTTGTTCAAGTCCTAGAGTCAGCATGTAAGGGAACACTCATCTACTTCCCTAAAGTTGGGAAGGAGTGAATTCCATCTTGCGTAGTTATGTTTCCAGCTCCCCAYTCGGTCTCGTCTCCAAAATGGTAGGATTATTAAGTCGGCAACCTGGTCACTCTCACCCATACAAATCAAAGGATGATCCCTTATAGGCAAGAGTCCAATAACTTGCTTATGATTAATATCGAGTTACCTGGTTATCCTATGAGATAACAATCTATTGACTAACGGTTTTATAGCCAATGATTAATTATTTTGCGGTCTGGTCTCATACAAACTCATTGTATATGATACCCCCACTAGCATGTCTCTACATGAACGACCTAGATAAAGTCGTTTGTAACTATTACAAAGTGGACCKTATCCATAGTGTTACTAGGATAAGGTACCCAAYTTTATCCATGTAGTATKGACCATTTAGATTATTACTGAAACATTATTCACTTGTATAAAAATATGCATTGTATATTAAATATATACTCTATATCAAATATATACATTGTATATTAAATATATACTGTATATCAAATATATACTATTCCAGTTACATGAAATAACCTTGGATCTTAGTTTATTGKAATATGAGTAATGCAWAGAAATAATAAGATAACTYTTTATTCAATAAATAATTTGTTCATAAATTATAAATACACGAGCTAAGGAAACGAAACCCAACAATGTCCCACTTGTCAGAAAGTGAGTGGGATGTACAAGTATTACAATGAACTAGGACATACAATATACCCAATAACATCTCCCACTTGCCCTAGACTAAATGACACATGTTTTGTAAACCTAGACTCTCTAGATAACCCTCAAACAYTTTAGCCRTGAGAGCCTTTGTAAATGGATCAGCAATATTGTGCTTCTCCCAAATCTTTCATTTRGAATTTTGTTGCCAGCCAGTTTTTAACGTCGGTGAGAAAACCTACATCATTCCCAATGAGTAGGATGCCATCAATGTATAAAACTAGGAAAGCTACAGTACTATTGACGACCTTTTTGTAAACACAARGTTCGTCAACGTTTTGGTCAAAGCCATAAGATTTGATCACAGTATCAAACCTTATGTTCCAAGATCGAGTTGCTTGTTTCAATCCATATATGGACCTTTTAAGCTTGCAAACGTTTCGCTCTTAACCTTGAGCTATGAACCCCTCAAGTTGAGACATATAAATACTTTCTTCAAGATTGTCATTCAGAAAGGCAGTCTTGGCGTCTAKTTGCCAAATCTCATAGTCATAATATGTGGCAATGGATAAAAKTATTCTCATGGACTTGAGCATAGATACAGGGGAGAAGRTTTCTTCATAGCCACCCTTCYCTTTGTGTGTARCCTTTTACCACAAGYCTCGCCTTATAGGTCTGTACTTTTCCTTCAACGTTTCTTTTTCTCTTATAGATCCATTTGCACCCTATGGGTCTCACCCCATCGAGTTGGTCTACAAGTTCCCAAACGGAATTGAAGTACATAGATTCCATTKCCAGGTCTATGGCTTTGACCCATTTGTCCATGTCCACATCWTCCATTGTCTGTTTGTACGTCAATGGATCCTCGACACTGTCATCGGGTATGACAACTTGGGTTTTAGTTAAACCCACGTAGTGGTCAGGTTGTGACAC
>NW_019105050.1:5380-21346 GCF_001995035.1 Momordica charantia
GAGGCAAGGCCGAGCCCTAGTCATCAACTTAATTCGACCACCCATGACAAGGCAGAACTGGCTGAGGAGGTAGAATCTATCCCTATGACGGCCAAAGATCGACAAGTCAACATTGGAACTAGGTTGGGGAATGAGGAAAGCGAAAGCCAATAAACTTCCTCAAAAGCACGCCGACGTGTTCGCGTGGTCACATGAGGACATGCTAGGAATCGATCGAGGAGTCATGGTACATCGACTCAACGTCGACGAGAGCTGTAAGACAGTGAAACAGCAGCATCGCGCGTTGAATCAAGAAAGGAACGAGATTGTAGCTGAATAGGTGGAAAATCTACTGAAAACAGGTTTCATTCGGGAAGTAAATTATCCCCAGTGGATATCCAACGTAGTGCGGGTAAAGAAGCCGAACGACAAATGGAGAATGTGCATCGACTTCACAGACCTAAATAAGGTATGTCCAAATGATTCTTTTCCTTTGCCACGAATAGATCAACTGGTTGATGCCACTACAGGGCATGAAAGATTGAGTTTCATGGATGCCTACTTCGGATAAATTAAATCAAGATGCATATATCGGATCAAGAGAAAACTTCTTTTGTCACGAGTCGAGGTTTATACTGCTACACGATGATGCCGTTCGGATTGAAGAATGCAGGTGCGACCTACCAACGAATGGTGAATCGGATGTTTGCAGCCTTAATCGACAAAAATATTGAAGTTTACGTAGACGATATGCTTGTAAAGAGTCGAAAGAACAAGTGACACGAAGAGGATTTGGCAAAAGCATTCGACGTTTTGCGAAAATACAAGATGAAGCTGAATCCTACCAAATGCACGTTTGGAGTGACCTCGGGCAAATTCTTGGGATTTTTAGTACACCAAAGGGGAATCGAAGCCAATCCAGATAAGATCAAAGCTGTTCTGGAGACGGATCCGCCCAGATCTCTAAAGCAACTGTAGGGACTCAACGGAAGGATAACAGCACTCAACAGATTCGTTAGTCGTTCAACTCACAAGTGTCTGCCGTTCTTCAAAATCTTGAGGAAGAAAGGACAATTTGAATGGACAGAAGAGTGTGAGACTACCTTTAAGGATCTGAAGCAATACCTGGGGGCAGCCCCACTCCTCTCAAAGCCAATCATGGGTGATGAACTCTACTTATGCTTAGCTGTATCCGACATTGCAGTAAGTTCCACGCTGATAAAGGAAGAAGATGGATGACAGTCTCCAATCTATTACACAAGAAAAGCAATGGTAGATGCAGAGCTTAGATACACGCAAATGGAAAAATTGGCATTAGCACTRGTCACTTCCGCTCGGAGACTACGTTCGTATTTCTAAGCTCACAAAATAATTGTCCTCACCAAATTTCCCTTGCGACAGATTTTGCAAGGGCCAAACATTTCTGAGCGACTGGTGAAGTGGGCTATGGAGCTCAGCGAGTACGACATTCACTATAAGCCAAGAACTGCCATGAAAGGGCAGCCTGTGGCAGACTTCATAGTAGAATTAACCCAAACAGAACCTCAAGTATATAGTATCGACTCATAATTGGTTGAGGAAGAGCAACCCTGGACACTCTACGTAGATGGGTCCTCAAATTTCCAAGGATGCGGTGTAGGACTTCTACTGGTCTATCTAGATAGAGAGAGATTTGAATATGCACTGCGGTTCAGTTTCATGCATCCAACAACGAAGCCGAGTATGAAGATCTGCTAGCTAAACTAAAGAGGAGTTCCAGGCTAAAGAACCACGAATGGGGAAATACCTTTCTCAGGTAAAAAACCAACTCGACCGGTTCTCAAACTATGAGATTCGACAAATTCCACGTGCTCTAAACGTCAACGTCGATGCGTTAGTTTGACTGGCTGTAGCTTATGAAATCGACCTAGGAAGAACTGTATCGGTCGAGATTCTACTTGAGCCAAGCATAGAAGCTCAGGAAGCTATCGACGAACAAGGGCAACCAGGAGAAAACTAGATGATCCCTTTGATTAAATATTTGAGAGACGAAATCCTGCCTACTGAAAAGATAGAGGCCCAGCAGCCAGATACGTACTTAAAGACGACAATCTGTACAAAAGAGGCTACTCGTTGTTGCTTTTAAAATGCCTAACGCCCGATGAAGCTGACTACGTCATGAGAGAGATACATGATGGCGTTTGCGGGAGCCATTCCGGAGCACGATCCCTAAGTCATAAAATAGTTCGACAAGGGTACTACTGGCCGCCAGAGCCTCTAACGAGCATAATGAGTCATTGGCCTTTGATCAGTGGGGAATAGACCTTATAGGTTCTCTCCTACTAGTTAAGGGCCAGACCAAATTTGCAGGGTGGCAGTCGACTATTTTACTAAATGGGCCGAAGCCAAAGTCCTAGCTACAATTACTGAGAAAAAGGTCATCGACTTTATCTGGAAGAACATAATTTGCCGTTTTGGAATCGTCTTCTAACTCACTTAGAATGCCATTCTTCACCAACCTCTCAATCCTATTGAGATTAATGTGACCTAATCTTAAGTGCCAAAGATAGGTATTTTCTTTGTGAGAAACTTTTTACCTTTTATTTTGAGTTTTAGCATTTTTAAATAACTCGTAATTTTAAACTGCTTTAGTTATGGTTGGTCTTAGAACATACAAGTCGTTTTCAAGCAAGGCAGAACAAATATTGACACCATTTCTTGAAATGAACGCTTCATTTAAATTAAAAGAAATATAATATAAATGTTCTAACAAACAAGAAACTGAAATTAAGTTCCTTTTAATTTTAGGAACTACGAACACATTATCTAATAATATATACATATTCTTGTTTGTAAACAACTTGAGCTCCCCTACCGCCACACTTGAGACAACCTCTCCCGTTCCGACCTTGAGAGTCATCTCTCCGGCGTCAAGTTGCCTCCAGAAACTAATTCCCTGAAATGAAGAACAAACGTGATTAGTGGCTCTTGAATCCAGTATCAAGGCGGAGTCATCATTCTCCATTAAACATGTTTCCAAAACAAGTAAATCATATTTACCTTCGTTGGCTTTCTTCTCTTCGGCCAAGTATTTCGAGCAGTTGTGCTTCCAATGCCCATCCATGTTGCAGTGGAAATACTTTCCTTTCTCTGCAACGTTGGCCTTGCCTTTCTTGGCATGGCAGCAGTGGGGTCAGGTCTAGGACCATGGTCTTACATCCGGAAGAGGATGGCACATACTTGGCTCCAGAGGTTGAACCTCGGTGGAACTTTTCCAAAGTGACAACGTTTGTCTCCCCTTCCTGTCCCTTATTTTTTCATAAGAGACTAGTAAGTTTGTAGCTCATTTAAGAGCATGTTAAGAGTGTACTTCAGCTTATTCATAACTGTATTGCTGTGAACTGGCAGGAAAACTCTTCGGAAGAGATTCCAGAATGAAGCTGACCTAACTCTGCTCGTCTATAACAGCCTCGTTCGACTCTGCCACGTTGAAGTGGACCATCAGGCTGAGAACGTGTTCTCGCACTGAGGAGCCCTCCTTCATGCGGAAGTTGAAATGAACTTAAGGGCTTCATGTCGAGCCTGTGAGGATGGTTGTCCAAACATGCTTTGCAGCAAGTCCATAATCTCCTTAGCATTGACCATGTCCTCGTACTTCTTAGCAAGCATATCAGATATGCTCGCCAAGATGTAGACCTTGGCCTTGTCATTGGCCTTGATCCATCTGTCATAGACGTCGTGCACCGCCACAGTGGCATTAGGTGCAGGAGCTTGAGGACAATCCTCTTGCAAGACGAACCTAAGATCATCTAGCACGAGAATAGTGTTTAGATTCGATTTCCATTGTTTGTAATTCTTGCCATTATGTTTTTGCGCAGCTAGTAGACATGCTGAAACTAAAAACAAACCTATATTAGTTTCATGCATTAGTCTTTAAACCCAATCAAATTTTAGCAAAAGTAATTAAGCACCGAAACAAAATTGTTTTACAACGACGCTTCAGTGATTTAGAGCAACAACTACCGTAGGACATACAGCTACTCCTTCCCTGAATTGAGACGTTCTCACTAAATTTTACACCAGAATAACTCTTATTTCTATAAACTTTAGTCATCGTTAATTTAGTCAGGAAATTGCTAACTAACTTAACAACTCTCCGTAAGTGTGACCCATCATTTTCGGACCTCAGAGGTCCGCCCCAATAATCCCGCCGTAGGGAAGGAAAATATTTGAGCAAAACCTAAAAGACCCTTATCCATTTCTGGAGTTTGCCTTGGTTTTGATTCCATACAATGAACCCTCCGTAGGGATGGTCGCTCTAGGACGACACGCAGGTCATGTATGAAACCTCACGGTGCGAACCAATGGTGGAGACCGCAGGATGTGTTGTCACACATCCGTGTCCCACTTACTATGAATACTATCTCCATTCACCTCAATATTGAACCATGCAAACACCTTCCGTAAGGAGGCTGCACCCAGGGCGACACGAGGCCGAGCATGGAACTCACAGTGTGAATATAAAGGAGAACGTGAGAGAGAGAGAAAATTATGTTATATATACTTTGTATACCGAACATATACGTAGTATATTACATATTCTCTTTTGCTCCCACTTAGTATTCTAAGACTAGGGTATATTACTTACATAAATTCCGGCTAAGTGAAATTAACTAAGTGAGTTTTTAGTCGGCTCAATATAACTATTATATTGGTAGTTGTACATTAATGATTTAGTTTATTAAATGATTTAGTAAACTAAGGACATTATTGCATGCATATAAAATATTGACTAATTCAATGTTAGGGTTGACTTTTTACTGCAGAAACATGTGTCGGTAACCCTGTTTGACCATGTTTTTTACCCATTTTCCATTATTATTTACCAAAAAGGATCACATATTCTTAAAGTAGAACATGCATAGATTATTTCTGCATAAAAGTCAAACTATGGTACTTTAGGAAAAATATGAGATAAATGCAGTGAAAGTTGGAAGAAAATAATAGAATTCTGTTTTTGCAGAATTGTGCCTGGCGCATTTTTGGAGGGCAAAATGTCAAAACGTACGTTTTGATTAATGAAGGTCAAGAAGGACATTTCCCACATGTTCAAAACCGTGAGTCCAAGTCCAAGTTACGTGGTTAGGTGAATCTCAACATTTTTCCACATAAAATGGAGGGAAGTTTCAACCAACTTCTGGTGCTATAAAAGGAAGCCTTCCATCCCTTAGCAAATCATCCCTTCCAAGCTTCATTTCATCTTCTTTAAGATGCTATGTAGTTGTAGAACACGTTTTTAGGGTTTATGTTCATGTTCTAGTTGTTCATTTCTTCGTTTTTCACGCTTTTACCTTCCGTAGTGCTTTTAATTCAAGTTCTTACTTCTGTTCTTTGTTCATTCTGTTATTTTAAAGTTCTTTAGCGAGTTTCAACTCCCCTCACGCTCGAGAGAGAAGAGGGTCAAGCTAGAACTCCTTGTACGACTCATTTATTAATTTAAATTCAATGAAAAATACTGTCTTCATGTTTTCGTGCATTTACTTTCATTTAATTATGTTCTAAATTAGTTATCAACCTCCTTGTTGAATGCCTTAGTGAAATGATTTGATTTTCAACACGCTCGGGATTTTGGCCAGATTGCGCCTGGCAGTTTTTTGGGTTGGTTTCTAAAAACTTCTCTTTTCGTCTTTTTTCCATTTGGCCAGTGGGAACTTGATTTATACACCAAAGTCCAACCTTGGGAAAGGTGAGTTAGGTAAAATAATAGGAAACCAATATGATGTGACTTAGGAATAAGCACATAAAACATGGTCTCAGGCATAGACCCTCTGACCCGTAATTCAAATGAGTTGGTAGATATTCTCTAGGATTGTAATCACACATAGGAATATGATTGTAGGTTACCCTAGCCTATGCGGCAACCAAAAGCGATAGTGAAATAGTAGAACTCAAATCCCAAGAAAAACCAGGAATTACGCCTGSTGCTTTTCCCAACATAGTGTGTTATCCATGTTTTGCATCAAAACTAAGGTAGGAGACAAGGAGGATGAGTTTTATTAAATTGCTTGTTAGTTAAAACCACGAACAACAAAATTTCAACACATTTTTCTTCTTAAATCACAATTGCATATTTGAACAATTCACTTCTTAAAAATTGTTTTGAAAAGCAACAAGTCCCTGAGGATTCGACCTCGGATTACTTCCGAGTATTACTTGTGACCGTGTGCATTTGCACGAGTCTCTAATCTTTTTAAAGGTAGAGAAAGTCCAAACAAGTTTTTGGCGCCGTTGCAGGGGACTTAAGTTTTCAAATCATAATCTTTTCAAGTGAATTGTTTCATTGTGTGATTGTTGCATACCTCTGTCATTGGACTTAATTGTTATATCTAACATTTAAGGGAGTTGTGTATGAGCACAGGGTCTACTTGGTTGACCTTTGATCCAGAGCAGCAAACCGAGCAGGAGAAATTCCTAATCCGATCCTTCTAGCAGATAATCGAGATGTAGCCATGCGGAATTATGTCACTCATGCGTTCCACAACCTAAATTCAGGGATAAATAATCCTTTACCTCAAGCCGCACAGTTCGAGCTCAAGCCAGTCATGTTCCAGATGTTACAGACGATGGGCCAATTAGGAGGATTGACTAACGAAGATCCTTACTCCCATCCCAAATCCTTTATTGAAATAGCTAATGTATTTCAACTTCCTGGTGTCTCTAAGGATGCACTAAGATTAAAAATGTTTCCTTTTTCTCTGATGGATGGTGCAAGGACTTGGCTAAATGCGTTAGAACCAAATTCTATCAACACATGGGCGGAACTGGCGGAGAAATTTTTGGCAGAGTACCACACTTTGACCAGGAATGCAGACCTTCAAGAGGACATTGTGTCTTTTAGACAGAAGGAGAATGAAGCAGTTCAAGAAGCTTGTGAGCGTTTTAATGAGTTACTTAGAAGATGCCTGAGACATGGATTGCCCACATGTGTTCAGATTGAACAATTCTATAGAGGATTGGATCGTTCATCAAGGATGATGTTGAACACCGCAGCCAATGGCTCATTGTTTGAGTTAGACACAGTAACTTCAATGCAAGCTCAAATGGCGGCTATGAACCAGATGTTAAAGCAGTTGGCAATGGAGAAGGAAACCAAAACCGCCACTTCGGTGATACCTGAACCCTCTCATATTTTACAAATTTTGGATATATCTTGTGTCTATTGTGGTGATAACCACTTGTATGAGAACTGTCCAGCTAATCCAGCGTCTATTTTCTATGTAGGTCAAGGTGCCCAGCGGAATTTCAACCCGTATTCAAACACTTACAACCCTGGATGGAGGTACCATCCAAACTTTTCCTGGAGTAACCGAGGAGTAGCTAGTAGCAGTGCACAAGCACCCGCTCAACAATAAAATCAAAACTGCAGTCCTCCTTGTTTTCCAACTTAACCAGAGTCGCAGCCTCAACAATACAATCAGCAAAAAGGTAAAAATACTACTCATCAAAGTGGTAGCAACGCAAGTTTGGAGGCAATGATGAAAGAGTTCATGACAAGAACTGATGCTGCGGTAAGAAGCTTGGAGATGCAAGTGGGGCAGATTGCAAATGACCAAAAATCTAGAACCCAAGGTACATTGCTTGGACATACAGAAAACCTGAAGCAACATCGTGAGGGAAAGGAGCACTCTAAGGCGGTTATCACGAGAAGCGGATTAAGTTATGATGGACCCTCACTTCTAGACGAAGAAACTAATGTAGTTACACTTGTTCCTGCATCCACCTCCAATCCGCAACAAGAAGAGAAAGCAGAACCCGTAAGTTTAGAAGAAAAAGGTAAGAAGGTGGAAAAAAGGTAAGCAAGTAATGCCCAGCACTACTCCATAGCTAGGTAATATTAAGATTCCTCCACCCTTCCCCCAAAGGCTAGTTAAAAAGCATCAGGATAGTCATTTTAAGAAGTTCTTTGAGATTCTAAAACAGTTGCATATAAATATACCTCTCATAGATGCTTTAGAACAAATGCCTAACTACACTAAGTTTTTAAAAGACATCATATCTAGGCGTAAGAAGTTAGGTGAGCATGAGACGGTAGCTTTGACAAAATGTAGTAGTGATGCTCTAGGAAATCCATTGCCTGTTAAATGTAAGGACCCATGTAGTTTCACTATTCCTTGCTCAATAGGAGGTAAGAACCTAGGAAGAGCATTGTGTGACTTATGAGCAAGCTAAATCTTATGCCTTTCTATCTTCAAAGAGTTAAATATAGGAGAAGCTTGTCCCACTACTGTCACTTTACAACTAGCTGATAGATCCATAAAGAAACCGGAAGGAAAAATAGAAGATGTGCTTGTTAAATTTGATAAGTTTATTTTTCCAGCCGATTTCATAATTTTTGATTGTGAAGCAGATCTTGAGGTGCCGATCATTCTTGGGAGGCCATTTTCAGCAACTGAAGATACGGTTTTCAATGTTAGGAAAGGAGAGATAACGATGAAGGTCAATGATGAGCAGGTAACCTTTAATGTCATTCATGCGATGCGTCTCCCGGATGAAGTCAAGGAGTGCTCTACAATAAGGGCAATCATGGAGGGACTCTAGCAAATGATGGTGGAAGACTTAGAAGCAGATTTGGAGGCCGCAGAAAAGGAATCCAAAATTGCGCAATTTTGCCCCAATTTGAGCGTTTTGAGTTTTTTGCAGCCGACAATAGCAGATTTGAAGGCATTGCAACCTTCCATCATTGAACCTCCAGAATTGGAAAAGAAACCCCTACCTTCTCATTTAAAATATGCTTATTTGGGTTTAAACGATACTTTGCCCATTATCATTTCTTTATGTTTATCTAATGAACATGAATCTTTGCTTTTGCAGGTTTTATCAAAGTATAAGAGGGCTATTGGATGGACCATAGCAGACATAAGAGGAATTAGCCCTACATTTTGCATGCACAAAATCATCCTGAAGGAAGGAGCCACCAATCCTATCGAGTGCCAAAGGAGGCTTAACCCGAAAATGAAAGAGGTGGTCAAAAAGGAAATCATGAAATGGTTAGACGCTGGAGTGATCCATCTCGGATAGCAGCTGGGTTAGCCCGGTTCAATGCCTTCCCAAGAATGGTGGTATGACGGTGATTACAAATGACGACAACGAGTTGATCCCAACAAGAATGGTGACTGGTTGGAGAGTGTGTATGAACTACCGTCGGTTAAACAAGGTAACTCGAAAAGACCATTTTCCATTACACTTTATTGACCAAATGCTTGATCCTCTTTAGGGAAAGAATGCTATTGTTTCCTCGATGGGTACTCTAGTTACAACCAGATTACTATAGCTCCGGAGGACCAAGAAAAGACCACTTTCACATGTCCCTATGGGACATTTGCATTCCGGAGGATATCGTTCGGTCTTTGCAATGCTCCCGCTACCTTCCAGAGATGCATGACAGCTATTTTTTCAGATATGATAGAAAGCATGGTAGAGATTTTCATGGATGATTTTTCTGTGTTTGGTGAGTCGTTTGATGTTTGTTTAGAGAACTTAGAGAATGTTTTAAAAAGGTGTGAATAGACTAACCTTGTGCTTAATTGGGATAAGTGTCAGTTTATGGTACGTGAAGGTATAGTCTTAGGTCACAGAATTTCAGAAAAAGAAATTGAGGTCGATAAGGCTAAAATAGATGTGATTGCTAAACTACCCCCTCCTACAACTGTAAAAGGTGTTAGAAGTTTCTTAGGACACGCGGGTTTTTACCATCGTTTTATGAAGCTAAGTCTGGGTTTAAATACTTGTTTGCTAAAAAAGAAGCTAAGTTTGGGTTGATTAGATGGATTTTGTTGCTACAAGAGTTTGACTTAGAGATAAAAGATAGAAAAGGAACAAAAAACCAAATAGTGGATCATCTATCTAGGCTAGAGTCTTCTTTGCAGCATGATAGTTGTGAGATTAAAGAGCATTTTGTGGATGAGTATCTTTTAGCTATTTCTGAAGTCCCTTGGTATGCTGATTATGCGATCTATCTGGTCAGCAAAATAATTCCTAATGATTTGAGTAAGCACCAGATAAAGAAGTCCTTTCATGATGTTAGGTTTTATAGATGGGATGAACCTTTCTTGTTTAAACTAGGACATGACAATATTCTTCGTAGGTGTGTTGCTGAGCATAAACAGAAGGAGATTCTAGAGGCATGCCACAAATCACCATATTGTAGGCATTTTGCTGGACGTAAGACTGCTGCAAAGGTCCTCCAAAGTGGTTTCTTTTGGCCGTCTCTATTTCAAGATGCTCATATATTTGCTCAAGAATGTGATCACTGTCAAAGGTCAGGTAAGTTGACAAGGAAGCATGAGATGCCCTTAAACCCAATATTCGAAGTTGAACTTTTCGATGTTTGTGGCATCGACTTCATGGGTTCGTTCCCACCTTCATTCAGTAAGAATTTCATTCTCTTGGCTGTTGATTATGTCTCGAAATGGGTTGAGGCTTTGACCACCCCTACTAACGATGCCAAAGTAGTTTCTCTCTTCTTGCAAAAGTTTATTTTCACTAGATATGGTACACCTAGGTGCTTGATTAGCGATGAGGGTACGCACTTTTTGAATAGGGCAGTAAGTAATTTGCTTAAAATGTATAACATTCACCATAAGATGGCTACTGCATATCACCCACAAACTAATAGACTAGCGAAGGTATCAAATAGGGCAAGTATATTTTAGAGAAGTCCGTGAATGTAAATAGGAAGGACTGGGCTATTAAACTTGATGATGCTTTGTGGGCATATAGAACTGCTTATAAAACTCTATTAGGCATGTCTCCATATCGCATTGTTTTTGGTAAAGCATGTCATCTTCCGTTAGATTATGTGACTATAGGTGAAGCGAGATTGCTCTAGTTACATGAGTTGGATAAATTTCATCGGTTTTCTTATGAGAATGCCAAGATGTTCAAAGAACAAACTAAGAAATGGCATGATAAAAAGATAATGGACAAGAATTTAGAACCTGGAAACTTAGTTTTGCTTTTTAACTATAGATTAAAGTTGTTTCGAGGTAAGCTTAAGTCTAGATGGTCGGGCCCATTCGTAGTTGAACATGTTTATCCACATGGAGCGGTGGATTTAAAGGGTTCCAAATGTAATATCTTGAAGGTAAATGGGCATCGGGTCACGAAATATTATGGCGAGTATATTGACAAAGGTAAAACCTCTGTAATACTGAAAGACCCAAAAGAAAACAGTGGAAACAGTCCCTCAGACAGTTTAGGGGGCGTTTTTATGTAAACTATTTTTATCTAATTTTTGCGAAATTTTTACATTTTCTTTAAGGCTTTTTTTGTGTAGATTCCAAATCTAATTTTTGTTTTTGCATTTGAATTTTGCAGTATCAAGATTTGACCCTCGTCATAATTGCGCCAGGCACAATTTAAGAGAAAAAATCGATTTTTGAGTTATGGATTAGGGCTTTCGTGGGCTTTATGTGAGTTATGTTTAAATGGGCTTTGGGTTGTTTTAAATTAAAATGAGGCCCAATTTTAAACCCAACTTTGTTTTTAATATGTTTTAAAATATAAAACAAAAAACCCTAGGATTTGAAAACACCCCATTCACGATTTTTACCAAAATGTTCTCACTTGTTTTCAAATCTTCTCTCAAGAAATCTCAAAGAATCTCAAAGTCTCTCTCATCTCTCTTTTTCGGCACCTTTAGGGTTTATTGGAGGGATTTTCGTTATCGATCGTGAAGCAAACTCAAGAACCTGAACCTCCTAGGATTTCTCATGAAAAATTAGTGTTTGATCCTAGGGAATAAAGGAGAAAATATGAGGAAGCTATAAGAATGAACCCTAGAAGAAATTTATCCATAGGTAATACAAATTTTGAAAAAATCAATATGGAATCTCATGATGCTAGGGTTAATAAAGAAGGTTCTAGTGAGAAGAAATTAGGAGGTGTTAGTAAAGTTTATCTTCGAAAAAATAAATCTTTAGAGGAAAAAGGTGTTGTTTTAGGTGAAGAAATAGCTAGACTTCGAGAGAGAGCGGAGATGTTCAGTAAAAATAACGAAATTATGCGAAAATGGAGGAACTAAACATAAAATGGCAAGAATTCATGGAAAACTCAAAGAAAGTGAGTGAGGAGATTCAACTTGAGTTAAATAGCATGAGTATACGTCGTAAGATGAATCTTTCCACTACTGTTGTTGTGCATGTTGAAGGTCAAGAACAGGTTAGTGGAGACTCAGAACACGACACGAAGCCCTTGGAGCACTCAGATTTGGCCACGATCGAAATTCAATGCCAAATTGCGCTTGTCACAATTATGGATGAGACTCCACCAGCCACTCTACAAGGTATTTTATCTCCATCTTTTCCAGATCCTATCTTAACTAAAAAGCCCCTAGTTTTTTATGATTCAAAATAGGAAAGAACAACGCCAAAATTTGCCGAAATTTTGGTGGCGTTGAATGGAGCAAGGGGAGAAGATCCATTGGAGGATGATGTAAATAGTGGGACAGCACAAGGACAATTGAATGTTGATGGAGAGGATGAAGATCTTGGAGAATTACCCCAAGAAGTGCATGGAGATGAATTAGAGGACGAAGAAGAAAATGACGATATCTCACAATATGAAGTGAGAGTACGAACTCCAGTGCACGAATCTCAGCAAGTTGATGAGGAGTCCCCTGAAATAGAGCAAGAAGGAACATCTGGTCATGTGGATGTCCCTAGTGAGGCCATGGAGGAATCATCTTCTTCTTCTTCACAAGGTAAGACCCCTTCTTTGTCAAGTTTTAATGTTTCTGACCCAAACTTTGTTGCTACTTCAGAGACTTCAGATGAGGAGGTGAGCTTTACCAAAGTGGTAAAGAAAACACAAAAGAAGAAAAAAAGTGGCAGAAATTGATCCTGGCACAATTTCTAGGCCTATGACCCGAGCCGTTGTAGCACGTTTGGCTGTCCAAAAAGAAGCCAAGGCTGGTCCATCTAAAAAAGCCAACAGGGCTAGGGTGCAAAGAGGGGCAAAAGAGCCACTTGAGGAGACCAATGAAGAGGAGCCCGATTATACCGAACAAATACCATCAAGAGTAAAAAGGGTGAGATTGGAAGTGAGGAGGTCCACCTTCACAACATGTGATATCCTCCTTGAGAGAGGATTTGATGAGGCCCAAGAGCCGGTGCCGGAATATGTGAGGAAGAGGTTTGTGGAGAATGGTTGGGAGTCGTTGTTTACCCCAATTACGCGTGTGTCTGAGGCCTTGGTGAAAGTGTTTTACACTGCCATCAACCCAAACTGAGGGGATGTAGTGAGAGTACGGGGTAAAGTGGTAAAATTCTCACCTTCCATTATTAATACTCACTATGGTTTGTTGGATGTCTTTAATGTCATAGGTAATGAAGTTTTGGTGCATCCATTGGACGAGCAAGTGGCGGAGGCGTGTAGACTTATTTGTAAACCACAGAAGACATGGACCGTCTCAACCATGAGGAAGCTTTCCTTAAAGTTCCTTGACATTAATGAGCAAGCGACATTTTGGATGTATGTGGTGAAGAATCGGTTGATACCCACTTCTCACGATTCCTCCATTAAGCGCAATAGGGCGATGATGGTGTACATTCTCATGAAGGGCATTGAATTCAACTTTGGGGAGCTCATAAGGAACGAGATACGGAGTTGCTCCGAGAAAATGGTAGGTCCTCTTGTTTTTCCTTAACTAATAACTGAGTTATGCTTGCAGGCGGGAGTGGAGGCTGATGATGCCAATGTTTTGATGCCCAAGAAGCCGTTCACATCCCTAAGAAGAGTTCGGGGGTATTTCATTGTTCGAGAGGAAGATTCTCCCATTACCGCCGTGGATCCTGAGACCAGAGGGGTGGTGACTAGGGAGCAGTATGATGAGCTTAGGCACAAGTACGAGCTTCTTTTGGTTATTCACCGTGCCACATGTCCTTTCCTCAAGAAGATATACGGTGATGAAACACATTCATTCCCCGATGAGCTTGCGGCCGACTTACCATCTTCTTCTCATTTTCCTACCGATTCCACCGACGATGAATCTTCTGATGATGAATAGGGGAGTATCTCCCTCATTTTGTTTTGATATATGGATCTTGATTTTGTGTGTTAGGTTGTTTAGTTTAGGTTGTTTAGATTAGTTTGCATATTAGGTTGTGTAGGTTGTTATTTTGTTCTTTTAGTTTGCATCATAGGTTTTTTAGCTTAGTTTTAGTTTTATGTTAGTTGTTGGGATGTTGTGCTGTTAGGAAGGTATATACGTTGTGTTTTTGCATATGTTTAAAGTTCAAGCTTGCATGCTTCCTTATTCTAGCTACTAGCTTGTCCTTGGCTTCTTCAAATGCATCTTTTCTAACCTCTCAACATGTTCATCTTTTTAATGAAATGTTTTCCTTTGTTCTTTGTTTTTGTATCATGTCGATGAGGACTTTTAAGGGCATGAATAGGTTAGATTTCCTAGTTTTATGATCAAGCCATAAGTCATTTTCCATTCTTTTTGTTTTGGCTATAAAACTGTGTTCTGCTTCTTTTTGTTTTGAAACCTTAACTTTTTCATTGCTTTGGAAGTCCTTGTCCTTTTTGTGCCAAAATTTTGCATCTTTCAAAATTTCTTTCCCCAGTGAGGACACTGCTTCCCTTCAGTTTTGGGGGGACGGTGTGTGTCTTTTTGTTTTAAGAAAGAAAATGCATTTTATGTTTTGGAAAAATAGTCAAGAAAGAAAATGCAAGCAATAAAAGAGTATTATGCAAAAAAAGTCATATGCAAGAAAATTTTTTCGGAAGAAAGAGTAGTGCAAATGAGTTGGTAGATATTTTCTAGGATTGTAATCACACATAGGAATATGATTGTAGGTTACCCTAGCCTCTGAAGCAACCAAAAGCGGTAGTGAAAGAGTAGAACTCAAATCCCAAGAAAAACCAGGAACTGCGCTTCGTGCTTTTTCCCAACATAGTGTGTTTTCCATGTTTTACAAAGGTAGGAGACAAGGAGGTTGAGTTTTATTAAATTGCTTCTTAGTTAAAACCCCAAACAACAACATTTCAACACATTTTTCTTCTTAAATCACAATTGCATATTTGAACCGTTCATTTCTTAAAAATTGTTTTGAAAAGCAACAAGTCCCCGAGGATTCGACCTTGGATTACTTCTGAGTATTTCTTGTGATCGTGTGCGCTTGCACGAGTCTCTAATTTTTTTAAAGGTAGAGAAAGTCGCAACATCAACCCCCAAGTCGGTTCCCAGGTAGAGGCGTTCCCTCACGATCAGCTTAAATACCTCAACCTAGACCAAACCTTCCTTAGACAGGGTTTCCTTATAGGCAATGTTTTATATTTAGTCTTTTATCATTTTATTTTAGACCTAGTTAAAATAGAATAAAAGACTACCCCCTAATCATATTAGAAGATATAACCTAAGGTCTAATTAATTTTAAACCCCTTTAAAATTACTTAATTTAGACCCTATGTTTGCATGCAATTCTTTATTGTAGATTTTAATTTCTATATACCAAATTTTATAACTCTTATAAAATTAAAGAAATTGAAACTATAATCATGCATTGCAAGCATATATTAATATAATAATTATATTAACTAAAGTAATGTCATGGTCAATGCAACTTTGTTTTCATCTAATTAATACAACACTTATATTAATCATGAAAATAAAACATGCATTCATATATTATAACATTTATAACTATATGATGCATGATTATACATACATACTATATATCAAATATACATATTATGCATGTAACCTATGGTGGGATTTTAAAACTATATGGCATACAATATGCAATATGCTTTTAATTAAAATACACATTCATAATACATAAAATAATTAAATAGCAAAGTTAGACTGATTTTTGGCATCCTAAGAAAGCAAAATAATACAAAAAAAATTAAGAAAACGACTACAACCGCCCTCGAACCGTGAATCGGAGCCACGGAAACACGTCGAAAAATACCCGGGACAGCGCTTCGGCGCCTAAGGGCAGC
>NW_019105052.1:0-16340 GCF_001995035.1 Momordica charantia
CGTCGCGAGATTGGCGGGACTACCACCCATAAGTAGAGGACCTCACTCCACGATCAGGTACGATGATTTCTGACCTCGAACTAAACTAAGAATCCGACCTGTACTGACTTGATCGTCGGAGTGCTCACCTTTTTGTGCAGGTCCGCCACAGGTATTCAGATCGGTCCGGGTTCCGAGTTCGAGCTGCAGTCGGAAATATACTGTTGTGCATATCCTTGCATAAACAGTGCCCACACCCTAATTCGTTGTAGATCAAGGATATCTGGGAAAATTCTATGGAGTCCACCAAATCTAAAAGGTAAGAGATTTGCTATCTCTTGGTTTTCTCATGCAACGCCCCAAGCCCAAGATTCGAAATTCGGATTTGGCACCTAATTGTCTCGGCATTCTCCTTCAATCTGGCTACGCCACCATCTTTATCTAAGTTACTTAGAAGAGAAAAGACTATCCAAGAGTGAAGACTATACCTACAAACCAATAAGAGTTTTTCCAACATGCTTTGTCCTCACCCATATGCTTCCTAAGAAATCCCTTAGGGGTGTCGGATCATCCCTTTCTACTTGAGCGTCACATGTTTAAAAGCTTCTACTTGGTTCGTCCTCGAAACAAATTGTACTGGGAAAGGTTTCAAGCTGATACCGGGACGAACCACATCGTATTAGGAGATGTTTCGCTCTAATACCATTCGCTCTGATACATTCTCCTGTATCCTCTGCATATGGCTGCGTCATTCAATTTGAGCTACTTAGAAGAGCGAAGACTATCCCTATAGACCAACATGAGTCATTTTAGTATGTTTTAATTTCACTCACATGCTTCTTATGAAATCCCTTAGGAGGTCACCCAACCCAAGATTTCTCCAAGTCCAACATGCTTACTTTGGAGTTTTTATGATTGAGCCACCAAAAAGGAAGGTGCACCTTGTTAATATAGGTAGTGACTAACATAAGATAGTGTTGATTAGTTTATTCCAAGTGAAGTAATTAAATCGTTAACAAAAGTTGTTAACAGTTCAATTTACATTTGCAAGTTGAATGAGTCCTAGTCATGAATTGGATAAACCTAATTGTAGTGGAGAATTGTATAATGACACAATTGTTGCAAGGGCTTAAGGTTCAAAGTGCCATATTAGATGCTAAAATTTAGGGCTTATTGACAACCCTTGATTTCAAGTGTAAATTGGTGTTTAATTTGTGTTACTTTAAACTTAGTTTTGCAAATAGATGTCAATATTGTGTATATTTGTAGTAAAAGTTGTGCATATCTATGCACATACATCATTACTATATAACTTAGCAAAACAATAGCTTTTGTTGGAAAATACATAGAAAAGTACTTTGTTTTGTTGGCAGAAATAGAACACTGCGTTTTAACTGGTTCGCCGACTGCACTTGGGCGATTTCCAAAAAATTTGTAAAACGCTGATACCAAAGTCATTTTTAACCGGTAAAACTTCCAACTAATTAGACTTAGTCAGTCCACTCATTCAAGTCGAGCCCCTGAAGATAAAAGCTAAGCCCCTCATTTTCTCCGAGCATCGAACCACCAATGGAGTCTCATAAATACTCATGTGAAGCATCCATTTAGAGAGAGATTCATTCATGCATTTAATTTCTTTAGTTTTTAGTATGACCATCATATTTTATTTCTATCTTTTATTTCCAGCTTGCTTCAATTTAAGTTAGTCATTTGTTTTCCCTTTTCCTTAGTCAATCAAAGGAAAGAAAGTGAGAAAGTGCTAGAGCTTATTCGAGGGATCAAACAGGGTGTATTTGTTAAAGCTGAGCGAGTTAACTACTCCCCTTAGCTCGAAAAAGAAAGGATGAAGTTCGAATCTTTAGAACTAGTTGTTCACAAATATATGCAACAGTTTTAGTTGTTCATATACATGTGTAATGAAGGGATTGGATCCCGCAGCGGAAGCACGTGAACGCGTGTGCTTCGATTTTGTTTTAGAATTACAACGAAGAAAAGCCATAAGCATGAATAAAAGGAAGTTAGTGAAACATACGTTTGAAGACACCTCTTCAAATTAGACACCAACGCCACCAAAAAGTCTTCATCGCTATCCTCTGGATGTTAAGAACTCGGTTTGTGGGAACGGTCTTATAATTGAGAGGAAAATCAAGAGATCGAGAGAGAGTCTTTCTCGTTGGAGTTTCGAAAATTCAATCAACCAAGGATTGGGGAACAAAAAGAAAAGGGGAGAACCTCCCTTTTTATAAGGGAGGAAGAGTGGTGGGGAAGTCACCTACCACCTCCCTACTTCCCACCATTAATGGTGGGAAGTGGGAACCCCACCCTCCACTGAAAGTGGGAGGTTTTCCTCCCATGTTTCCGGTTTTCCTCCCATCTACTCCCCAAGAGTCAGGGAGGAGTGAATTCCATCTCGTGAAGTTATGTTCCTAGCTCCCCACTCGGTCTCATCCCCAAAATGATAGAAATATTGAGTTGGCAACTCGAGCCACTCTCACTCATACAAATCAAAGGACGAGCCCTAGCAGGCATGAGTCCATAACTCACTCATGATTGAGATCGAGTTACCCGGTCATCCTATTGAAATATAAATCTATTAGCTAACAGTGTTACAGCTAAAGATTAATTATTTCGTGGTCCAGTCTTATACAAACTCATTGAATAGGATACCCCCACTCGCATGTCTCCACACGAACGACCTGGATTAAGTCATTTGTAACTATTATAAAGGGGGTCGTATCCAAGTGTTACTAGGATAAAGTGCCCAATCTTATCTATATACTATAGACCCTTTAGGTTACTATTGGAACATTATCCACTTGTATATCGAAAATATACTATATATATACACTGTATATCAAATATATATGTTTTATATTAAATATATACTGTATATCTGTTATATACTGTTCCAGTTACATGACATAACCTCGGATGTTAGTTTATTGGATTTGGGGTAATGAAATTCTAAGAGAAACATCAATAACGAATTTATTAAATGAATATTTGTTTTATGTTTACAATCCACGAGTTTAGGGCATAAAACCCAACAAACTCCCACTTGAACTAAACTCTAATGGGGTGTACAAAAGCTAAAAGCAACAGTGGGTTCTACTATAAAGTATAAATACAATAAACTAGGGCATACACTATACCCTTTACAAGTCTCCCACTTGGCTTAGACTATATGTATATATCTCGAAGGCCTAGACTTTCTAGATGGCACTCGAACACTTTAGTCGTAAGAGCCTTTGTAAACGGATCAACAATTTGCCACAACACCACTGTTATCACTATAAAGTGTGATGGACAAAGTCATGTTTGGAACAACTTTCAAATCAGTTAAGAACTTTCTAAGCCACACCACCTCTTTTGCTGCTTCACAAGTGGCAACATATTCGGCCTCCATTGTGGAGTCTACGATGCATCCTTGTTTGATGCTTCACCATACTACAGCTCCTTCATTAAGAGTGAACACTGATCTTGAAGTGGATTTCCTTGAATCCTTATAAGTTTGGAAGTCAGAGTCAGTGTATCCTGTAAGGATCAAATCCTTAGCTCCATACACAAGCATATAGTTCCTCGTTCTCCTAAAATACTTGAGGATTCCTTTAACGACAGTCCAGTGATCATATCCTGAATTGGATTGATACCTACTGACAATCTCTACAGCATAGCAAATGTCAGGCCTAGTACACAAAATGGCATACATCAGGCTGCCCACTGTTGAAGCATAGAGAATGCATCTTATATCCTCAACTTCTTGAGGTGTCTTAAGACATTGTTCCTTAGACAGAGAGATTCCATGTCTGAACGGTAGTAAACCATTCATGGAATTCTGCATCGAATATCTGACAAACATTTTGTCGATATAAGTTGCCTGAGATAGTGCTAGCATTATGTTCTTTCGATTCCTAATGATTTGAATCTCCGGAACAAACTGAGCGTCTCCCAAATTTTTCATTTGCAATTCAGTTGCTAACCACTTCTTAATGTCAGTTAGGAAACCTACATCATTCCCAATGAGTAGGATATCATCCACATACAACACCAAGAAAGTTACAGTGTTGTTGATGATCTTCTTGTATACACAAGGCTCATCAACATTCTGGTTAAAACTATAAGACTTGATTGCACAATCAAATCTTATATTCCAAGATCGAGATGCTTGTTTTAATCCATAAATGGATCGTTTAAGCTTGTAAACATTTTGCTCTTGACCTTGCTTAATGAACCCTTCTGGTTGAGACATATAAATACTCTCTTTAAAATTGTCATTCAGAAAAGCAGTCTTGACATCCATTTGCCAGATTTCATAGTCATAAAACGTGGCAATAGACAAGAGTATTCTTATAGACTTAAGCATAGCAACCGGGGAGAAGATTTCCTCATAGTTCACCCATTCCCTTTGAGTGTAACCCTTTGCCATGAGTCTAGCCTTAAAGGTCTGTACCTTTCTTTCAGTGTCTTATTTTCTCTTATAGATCCACTTGCAACCTATAAGTTTGACCCCATCAGGTTGATCTACAAGGTCTCAGACGAGATTGAAGTACATAGACTCCATTTCAAGGTCTTTAGCTTTGACCCATTTATCCTTATCAACATCTCACATTGCCTGTTTGTAGGTCAATGGATCCTCAATGCCATCACCAGGTATGACAACCTGGGTTTTTGTTAAATCCACGTAATGATCAGGTTGTATCACAATCCTCCCACTACATCGAGGCGCTCTCAACTCTTGAGATAGATGTAATTGACGTGATGTACTAGTGCCATCAACAACTCTTGTTGAAATGCTAGCTTTATCAACAACTCTTCTTGATGTATTTGTAGCTTCATTAGAAATCTCATTTAACACATCCTTGCTTCGTGGTTTATGATCTCTCATGTGGGTTTCTTCTAAGAATGTAGCGTGTCGATACAAATACTCTATTTTCTTGTGGATCGAAGAAGAGTCCACCTCTCGTTTCCTTGGGGTAACCTACGAATAGGCACACTTTTGAACGAGATTCCAGTTTCTTAGGGTTTGTCACTAACACACGTGCTGGACATCCCCAAATTCTGATGTGACGTAAACTAGATTTACGTTCTCTCCATAGTTCAAAAGGTGTTTCAGAAACAATTTTTGGTGGAACTGTATTCAAAATGTATATTGCAGTCTCTACTGCATAACCCCAAAACGAGGCAGGCAATTTAGCATAACTCATGATATATCGAACCATGTCTAACAGGATTCTATTTCTCCTTTCTGATACACCATTCTGTTGAGGTGTACCAAGTGCCGAGAGTTGGGATGTAATTCCATGTTCTATCATATAGTCTTGGAATCTTAAGTTCATATACTCTCCACCCCGATTAGATCGTGTCCTTATTGTCTTACCTAATTGGTTCTCAACTTCAGTCTTGTATTCCTTAAACTTTTCAATGACTCCAGACTTATGTTGCATTGGTATAGATATCCATACCTTGAATAATCATCTATGAAAGAGATGAAATACTCATACCTTTCTTAGCCTTAACATTCATCGGACCACAAAAGTCTGAATGTAACAACTCTAAGGGTTCTTTGGCTCTGTAACCTTTTACAGTAAAAGGTCTTTTAGTCATATTGCCTTCAAGACAAGATTCACATGAAGGTAACGAGTCATTTTCTAACTCGCTTAGAAGTCCACTCTTAACCAATCTCCAAATCCTATTGAGATTTATGTGACCTAATCTTAAGTGCCAAAGATAGGTATTTTATTTTGGAGAAGTTCTTTGCCTTTTGTGTTGAGTTTTAGCATTTTAAACGTATTTAAAATTGTTGTAGTTATGGTTGGTCTTTACACATATAAGTTGTTTTCGAGTTTTGCAGAATAAATATCA
This sequence comes from Momordica charantia, assembly GCF_001995035.1. The sequence goes on from NW_019105052.1 coordinate 5,842, forward strand.
ACATCATTTCGTGAAATGAACACTTCATTTAATGAATAGGAAATAGCATAACATTGTTCCAGTAGACAAGAAATTGAAATTAAGTTCCTCTTTATTTTGGGAACTACATACACATTAGCTAATAATATATATGTATTCTTGTCAAAAAAACAACTTTAGGTCTCCCACTGCGACTGCTGAGACGACATCTCCCGTTCCGACTTTGACAGTCATCTCACCAGCATCAAGCTGCCTCCAGGAACTAATTCCCTAAAAAGAAGAACAAACATAGTTAGTGACTCCTGAATCCAATACGCATGCAAAATCATCATTCTCCACTAAGCAAGTTTCAAGAACAAGTAAATCATATTTACCTTCTTTGGCTTTCTTCTTTTCGGCCAAGTATTTCGGGCAGTTTCTTTTCCAATGCCTATCCACGTTGCAGTGGAACATTTTCTTTTGTCTGCAACTTTAGCCTTGCCCTTCTTGGCGGCAGCAGCAGTAGGATCAGCTTTCACCCCCTTACCACTATTCTTCTTCTTCTTGAAAGTCTTACTTTCAAAAGAAGAAAGTACAAATTTGGTTCTTGAGGTCGAACCTCGGTGGATCCGTTTTGAGGTGACAACGTCTCCCCTTCCTGTCCCTTATTTTTAATAAGAGACTGAAAAATTTTAGCTCATTTAAGACTCGTGGTAAGATTGTACTCTATCTTGTTCATCACAACATTACTGTGAAACTGTAGGAAACTCTTCGGAAAAGATTCCAAGATAAAGCTGACCTGGCTCCCCTCATCTATGACATCGTCGTTCACTTCAACCACATTAAAGTGGACCATCAGATTGAGAACATGTTCTAGTACTGATGTTCCCTCTTTCATGTGAGAATTGTAAATGAACTTGAGGGCATCGTGTCGGGCTTGAATAAACGGCTATCCGAATATGTCCCGCAATTAGTCCATTATCTCCCTTGCGGTGACCATGCTCTCATGCTTCTTGGACAACACATCAGATATGCTCGCCAAGATGTAGACCTTGGTCTTGTCATTGGCCTCGATCCATCTGTCATAGCCATCCCGACTGGCTCAGGCTACATTAGGCGTGGGAGCCTGAGGACACACCTAAGTTAAGACGAACCTAAGATCATCTACCACAAGTGTCGTGTTAAAGTTTGTTTTCCATTGTGTGTAATTTTTGCCGTTAAGTTTTCCGACAGCAAGCAGGACAATAACGGAAGTAGACATGCTAAAAAACAAACAAGTCTGTATTAAACACTTGCACTACCCATTAAAACCCAATTAATTTTAGCAAAAGGTAATAATACATCCTATTAATCAAGATTATTTTTACGACGATGCTTCAGTGGTTTAGAGCAACAGCTACCGTGGCGCAGTGATTGATAACTCTCCAAAAGAGAGTATTCTGGTGATTATTTGGGTGAAAATGTGCATTAGAATGGCAAAGTATGTCGGTTTTAGGTCATAATTAGCATGAATAGTGTTCAATTACAAATTCTTAGCTAAATATCCTTAGTCTTGAGAACTTTGGCCAAAAACAGCATAAACTTTCGTATTTGTGGTTCATTTGCAAAGGTTTTTAAATAAGAGCTAAGAAGAGAAAGAAGTGTTGAACCAGAGAAGAAAAGTCAAAGAATTTTCAAGTCAGAGCATATAAAAGCTGGAGCATAACGATGCCAGAACATGAGTGTCCGTATAGTTAATAAAAAAACACGGGATTCACTTATGTCCGTACAATCCCCAGTCGGGTGCCCTAAAAATGGGACCCGATATTTAAAGGGAATGTTGCCTTAGCCGACAGACATGCAGATCCCAAGAGAGACAAAAATTGAAAGCTGAAAAGACAAGGGAGCAGAATATACCCATTTTTGGGAGGAAAGCTGACGCCAGAAAGGGGAAGCTTGCCTGCTGGAACGAGCTGTCTACTTCTTCTTCTCTGTCATTTAGCCATTTTTCTACTATGGGTTGTATTTTTTCTATCCCTATTTTGTTTTCTTCACCCATTATGAGCTAAACCCCATTTTTGGGAGGTTCACATGCTGTAACTGACTTGAGACCAAACCTTTAGCTGCTACATTTATTTTTAAGCAAATCTGAATTTATTTCTTACATCTTCGCGTTACTGTTGGCCGCTGTTTCGTGTATGCTAGCTTCTATATTGACCCGCAAGGGCTTGTGGGTGCTGATTTGTTTTGCTTGTAATTAGCACTTTTTTATAGCTATAGGGATACTCAGGAATGGGATCCCCTAATCATGCCTATAACTTGGGTTTATTGCTTGGGTATTTAGCAACGAGAGTTGTACTTACTCATGTTTGGGGTGTCTCGGAAGGGAACCGAGTCGAGCTGGGCATTAGTAAATGTTAGCTATGCTAGAGGGTAGGTCGATAACTTGTGACAGTATGCTGAATCTCCCCGCCTTTTCCATATTTGTTAAACCCTCGTTACTATTCTTTGTGCTGCTACTTTCTTGTGTTGATAACTTCAAAACTTTTGTCTCTTGCAAAGTTTTGTCGTCCTGTTACTACTTTATTTTATTTCTCCTTGATAATATGCATACCCAACTCTGCACATTTTTATTTGTTGGTATCTGCTTGTATCGTTAAAATATAAACCAAAAATCCCTGCGGATACGACCTCGTTACGTACTACAATCGGCAATTTGTGTATACTTGCACGTGTTGTCAACACAGTTGTGTGGACACAACAATGATCAACTACTCCTTCACTGAATTGAGACATTCTCAACTAAATATTACACCAGAATAACTCTTATTCCTATAATAGTTAGTCACCGTTTGTTTGGTCCATAAGTTATTAACTAACTTAACAAGTTCCCGTAAGTGTGACCCGCCATTTTCAGACCCTATAGGTCTGCCCTAATAAGCCTGTCGTAGGGAAGGACAAATATTGATGCAAAACCTAAGATATCTTATCCATTTCTGGAGTTCACCCTGATTTTGATTCCATACAATAAACCCTCTGTAGGGGTGGTCGCTCTAGGACGACACGCAGGTCGTGCATGAAACCTCACGTTGCAAACCAATGGAGGAGGCCGTAGGATGTGTTGTCACACGTCCTTCTCCCACTTACTATAAATACTTTCTCCATTCAACTTGGTATTGAACCATGCAAACACCTTCCGTAGGGAGGCTGCACCTAGGGCGACACGAGGCCGAGCATGGACTCACGGTGTGGACTTATATAGAGAACGTGAGGGAAAGAATGTATATATTATATACCACATATATCTCATATACTTGGTATATTTTTATATATACACCTAATCCTCCCACTTAGTATTTTACAACTAGGGTTTATTACTTAGGTAAAATCCGGCTAAATGAAATTACCTAAGTTTATTAGTTTGCCCAATATAACTTTATATTGAATTTGTTTAACACCAATGTTTTAGTTCATTAAACACTTTAACGAACTAATCACATTATTGCATACTATAAAATATTGACTAATTTAACCCCCAGGTCGGTTCCCAGGTAGAGGTGTTCCCTTACGGTCAGCTTAAGTACCTCAACCTAGATAGAACCTAGACAATATTTTATATTAGCCCTTATTTTGTTGTTTTAAACTTATTTAAAACCAAAAAATAAAAAGTATATAACCTAAGGTATAATTAATTTCAAACCCCTTTAAAAATTAATTATTAAGGACCTAGGATGTGCATGCAACTCTTGATTATAGACTTTAATTTCTATTTACTAAACTTATAACACTTCTAAATTTAAAGAAATTAAAACTATAATCATGCATCAATGACATAAATAAATATAACATTTATATTTACTAAAGTAACGGCATGCTCAATGCAACTTTATTTTCATCTAATTAATACAACACTTATATTAATTAATTATGAAAATAAATCATGTTATCATCCATTATAACTATTATATACATATGATGCATGAACATGCTCAACCTATGGTGGGATTTTAAACTATATGGCATACTTTATACAACACATACAACTAATTAAGTATACATTCAAAATGCATAATAATTAAATAGTAAAATAGACCGGCTTTTGGATTCCTATAAGAAATGATTTTTTTTTTCTAAACCTGGTGCCTAGGCACCCAGACACAGCACCGAGGCGCTATAGGACAGCGTCTAGGCGCTGCCCCCACTGCTGCAGGCCCGAGCTCTTGGGTTTCTGCAGCTCTGGCAGCGCCTAGGCGCCAACCCCAGCTCTTTAACAGCAACTCCTTGCCACGAACGACACGGACTTACAGACTCGATTTACAGGATTAAACGCCCAAAACAACAGACTTTTATATTGATCGAATCAACGGAAAAATGCCAAAAACCGAAAACATCTATTTGCAAACCACATACATGAAATGTAGAGACAAACACCCACCATACTTTTCTTTGTTATTCAAGACAACATCGAAAGCAGAGCCTAGGTTCTGATACCAATTGAAGGGATATGATCCCGCACCGGAAGCGCGTGAACGCGTGCTTGAGCTTGATCTTGTTTTAGAATTACAACAAAGAAAAGACATAAGCATGAAACAGCTCTTCAAATTAGACACCAACGCCACCAAAAAGTCTTCCTCGCTATCCTCTGGATGTTAAGAACTCGGTTTATGGGAACCGTCTTATAATTGAAAGGAAAATCGAGAGATCGAGAGAGCACCAATCGGAACCGGGGTCACGAAAAAAGGGGAGAACCTCCCTTTTTATATGGGAGGAAGAGTGGTGGGGAAGTCACATCACCGCTTTCCCACTTCCCACCATAAGGTTTTCCTCCCATTTCTTTTATTTTTTCCTTTTTTTATTTTAATTAAAATAATTTTAATTAAAATATTAATTAATTAAATCTAATTTAATTAATTACAAAAAAGAATTATTAATTTAATTTAATTAAATCTAATTTAATTTAACAAAATTAATATATCACATTAATTTAATTAAATTAATTAAATTAAAGTTAAATTAATCAACTATATTAGAATCAAATTTTAATATACATCTCTCTCATAATTTTGAATCTAATTCAAAATTAACTTTATATTATAATATACCAACATACATTATATTAATTGCATCTCATACAATTAACCTCAATTCCCTTTTAATGAATTTGAACAATGCAAATTCTTTTCAAGACTAAATGTTCTTAACTATCCTTTACGAGCTAACAAGGGGACCTAATAGATCTACAGATTGGAAGCTCGAACAATACGAGATTAATTGATTAAACATATTAACCATATTAATCAACATTCGTTAACTGTCGGTGTAACGCCCCAGGCCCAGGATTCGGAATCTGGATTCGCATCTCTTTGTCCCGGCATTCCCCTGCAACTTRGCCGCGCCACCGTCAAACTTTGAGCCACTTAGAAGAGCGTAGACTGCCCCTACAGATGGCTCAGAGTTTGATGGTGGCGCAGCCAGGTCGCAGGGGAATGCTAGGGCAAAGAGTTGCCGAATCCGGATTCCGAATCCTAGGCCTGGGGCGTTACAGATGGTAGCAGAGCGGAACCTCTCCCAGTAAGATGTGGTTCAGGGATGAACTAAGGCGGAAGCTGGTGGGCATGTGATGCTCAACTAGAGAGAAGGGGTACATGAATGAACCGATACCACATCTGAATGAGAGGGATACTAAGATCATGGAAGAATGGTCAAGAAAGGCTTAAAAGAATTGATAGTCACTACCTATACCAATAAGGTGCACCTTCCTTTTCGGTGGCTCAATCATAAAAACTTCAAAGTTAAGTGTGCTTGGCTTGGAGCAATCTTCGGTTGGGTGACCTCCTAGTTGGTTTATTAGGAAGTTCAGAACTTAAGAGAACATTCATTTACTTACCCTAAAGTCGGGTATGAAACATTATTCACATGTATATTGAAGAACTTTGTTCGCATTAGAAATGTATATTAAAGGGTTGTCTTTATTTAATAGTCCATTCTTTTTAAAATCAAAATACCACAACAAACTACCCTTTACGTTTGATCGGGAATCCCGATGGCCAAACTAGACGCAATGATGAGCGTCCTACATCCCGTGTGGATTTGGCAGGTAGGGACGCTGACTCTTCTCTTTGTTTGTGTTTGGCTATAGTTTTTTTTTTTTTTTTACTGATTTTGCTTTCGTGCAGATCTTACGAAGCCACTGTCTGCCTCACCCACAAGGCGCGAACTCGTAATTCGACCTCTCTTTCAGATTAGCCAAGCTTCTCCAGGCGGTATGGTAAGCAGCGGGAGCACCGCTTCGACCAATACAGCGACTCTTATTTCTTCGAGCTCATCTGTCAGGGCTGATGGGGGAAGCCCTTCAGTGGAAATAGTTCCTCGAGTCGAGGACCACGTCCCCTGCTCAATCCATGTCGTCTAGTGAGGTTGGGCGATGCTTTGCCTTTGTCTGACCCCCCTCCCCCCCTGGCACCCCTGCAAGTACCAGCTTTTCGGATTTCGGAGATTGTCGAACCTAGTTTTAGCGATGTGACTTCTCAGGAACCCTATGTCGACAAGGAGTTACCGTTGGTGGTGAGAGACGTTCCAGGTCTGAGTAGGAGGGTGACGGGCCCCGATGATGCAGTGTCAGATGGGGACAGAACCTTTGACGATCCCGCCTCTGAGAACCCTCGGTCGGTGGTTCCCGCCTCTGAGAATCATATTTAATTAAATTAAACTTAAATTAATCAACCATATTAGAATCAAATTCTAATATCCATCTCTCTCATAATTTTATATTAATAATGTATCAACATAAATTATACCAATTGTATCTCATACAATTAACCTTAATTCCCTTTAACAAATTTGAACAATTCAAATTCCTTTCAAGACTAAATGTTCTTAACTATCCTTTACGAGCTAGCAAGGGGACCTAATGAACCTACAGATCGGAAGCTCCAACAATATGAGATTAATTGATTAGACTCATTAACCATATTAATCAACATTCGTTACCTGTCAGTCACTCCACTAAAGACCCATAGCTGCACTCTTCTCACTGTAGAATATTATGCGTCCATGGATTTTAACCACTAACGGCAAGTCAATCATTCACGAGCGTTCGTAACAACAGCTGGGTCAAATTACCGTTTTACCTCTATGTTACATCTTAGACCTTAAGTACCACTGATCCTCTAATGAACAACCCGGTTATGGTCAAACAAATAACCGGAAGTCCCTCCCGGGTCATAAGAGGGTGGGGCCCTTTGTTCAAGTCTTAGAGTTAGCACTTAAGAGAACACTCATCTACTTACCCTAAAGTCGGAAGGAGTGAATTCCATCTTTTGTAGTTATGTTCTCAGCTCCCCACTCGGTCTTGTCCCCAAAATGGTAGGAATATTGAGTCGGCGACTCGGGCCACTCTCACCACAAATCAAAGGATGAGTCTTAACAGGCAGGAGTCCATAACTAACTCATGATTGAGATCGAGCTCCTGACATCCTATTAAAATATTAATCTACTAGCTAACGGTGTTACAGCTAAAGATTAATTATTTCGCGATCCGGTCTTATAAAAACTCATTGTATAGGATATAACCACTTGTATGTCTCCACACGAACAACTTGGATCAAGTTATTTATAACCATTACAAAGTGGGTCGTATCCGTAGTGTTACCAATATAAGGTACTCAACCTTATCCATATACTACTGGAACATTATCCACCTGTATATCGAATATATATTGTATATATATACACTGTATATCAAATATATACGTTGTATATTAAATATATACTGTATATTTGTTATATACTGTTCCAGTTACATGGCATAACCTCGGATGTTAGTTGATTGGATTTGGATTAGTGAAATTCTAAGAGAAACATCAATAACGACTTTATTGAATGAATATTTGTTTTATGTTTACAAACCACGAGTTTAGGGCATTAAACCCAACAAACTCCCACTTGAACTAAACTCTAGTGGGTTGTACAAAAGCTAAAAGCAACAGTGGGTTGTACAATAAAGTACAAATACAATAAACTAGGGCATACATTATACCTTTTACAAGTCTCGTACTTGCCGTAGACTATATTGTACATATCTCGTAGGCCTAGACTTTCTAGATGGCCCCGAACACTTTAGTCGTAAGAGCCTTTGTAAACGGATCAGCAATGTTATGTTCCAACTAATAAACTTGAGAGTTGCCTCAAAACTCTCAAAGTTGGTTTGAATGAGAACTAGTTGCAGAGGCATCTGAGATCCACTTAAATTAGTTTTGCTGTAAATATGATTATCCTACTTAACTATCAAGGTGAATAATTGTTATATGTTGATAGTCAATGAGGATAGTACAGCCCAGCTTTACAGCTCAGTGTCAATTTAATGACGGTGTCTTTTGAACAGGTTTGTGCCAACTCATCTAGAAGCTTCTTATCAACTGGGTCATAAGTGGGTACCAGTCAAAATCTAGGTCTTACACGTGAAGTTGTTATTTTACAGCAGTGAGGTGGGTTAGAGGAGCAGAGAGAGAAATCCAAAATTGAGCGAGAAGAGGGGAGAAGACGGAATTTGGGGTCCATCTTCATCTTCTTCATGAATTGGTGATTTCGAAAGGTACAGAGAAGCAAATTAAGGAGAATTTTTCTGCTTATACAGTGAGTACATTAGAAATGACTGGAGTTAATGTTAATGTACTGATTACTGCTTTCTAAGGGTTGGTTAATTGCCTTTTTTTCATGTAATTTTCTCCTAATTGATTTAGTGGATGGCATAAAGTGGGTGTAAATCTGTTTTGATCGAACCACTATAATTTCTGTGTCCATTATTGCTCTCTTTGATCTCGGTTTTTCTTTTAATCATTTGGCAATTGGTAGATTGAATACGTTAATTGTTTCAATCTCTGTTAATCGGTTGCTAGTGTTGCTATTTGAAGTTACTTGTTGTGGAAATAAGAACAACAGTAATGTTCTCGTTTCATGTTTTTCGTTTCTCGTTTCACGTTTCTCGTTTATTATTTTTTTTAGAATTAGAAGTAGGAATACATTTGGTAACCATTTCTATTTCTTGTTTCTTGCAAAATATATATATATATATATATAGAAACAAAAATATGTTTGTAGACACCGTTATTGGTCCGGCTAATTTTTTTTTATTTATTATTATTATTTTTAAATATCTTCATTAAAAAAGATTACTTTATTATTGTTTATAAGCTAAAGTTTTAATTTAAATTTTTTTAAAAAAGTTTTCTTTTAAAAATTTTGATTTTATTAATAAAATTACAAATTAAAAAATAAAGATTTTATTTTTGATATTAATAGTTTTTTTTCCCTCCCATTTTTTCTTGGTCCAGTTCTACAGGTGTCATGCTTTACGTTTTCCCTTCCTTTTTTTTGTCTCTGGTTTTACTTAACTCACGCATGTTATTGTTATTTTATTTGTGTATTTAAGGGATACATAGAGAGCACACAGAAGAATGATTTGGGTGAAGAAATTTTTTATTTTTTCCCTTAGTCTTTAAAGGTGGTTCAATAGAACCAACACACAACAAGACTCCGGTGCACACCTCACGACCTCCATTGCTGCCTTGAGACCATCATCCGGTGATAGACCGACGACGACGAAGAGATCAGCGACCCACTCTAACACGACGAACGACATTCATGGTAAAAATCTTTGGACAGTATACCCCTACATTTCTTTTAATAATAATAAAAAATTTTCTTTTTAACAAAAAAATAAAAATTTTCTTTTTAAAGAAAATAAACTTTTTAAATAAGTTTTGAAAAATAATGTAGATTTTTCTTAAAGTAAAATAAAATAATTTTTAAATAAAGTAAACAAAAAGTTAATTTCATTTAAATAAAAGATTTTGCATTAAAGTTTTGTAAGTTAAAAAAAATAATAAGAGTTTCTATAAACTAAATCCTGTTTAAAAATAAATTGGATTCTTTAAAATTTCCATTCAAAGTTCTTGATTTTGTTTTCTTATTTTGTTTTATTTATTTTTAGAAAGAGAATTTCTGCTGCAGGGATTTAAAAAAATAGAGGATTTAAAGAAAATTGTTTTCTAGGGATTTGTTAAAACAAATCCTATCTTGTAACATTTGTAATTTACAATAATTTGTTAGAGGAATGAAATCTTTTTTTTAAATGATGAGTATCATTTTAGAAAAGATCTTAACATTTGTTTTAAGTAAAATTGATTTTTTTTAATTAGAAATAAAAGATTTTCTTGAAAAAATCTTTTTAAATGTCAAAATACATAAAAAATTATTATTTTTATTTTAATTTAACAAAATTCGTAGGTTTTTTTTAGTTTAAAAAATAAATTAAAACTTTTGTTTTTGTAAAAGAGTACAATGTTTACATCTTAGGGTGTTGATATAGTGGTAAGATGTTTGGCTTGAAATATACGGATCCAAGTTCCATGCTTTATTTTATCATTGTTTTTACTAAATAATTATTTAAAAGATTTCGTTTAGAGTTTTTTTTAAACAAAATTCAAAAATACAAAGTTTGTATTTTAAAAAAAGAACATAGCTTACATCCTAAGGTGGTGGCACATTGGTGAGATGTTGGA
>NW_019105058.1:0-17671 GCF_001995035.1 Momordica charantia
TAGAACACAACCCTAGCCTCCCACAAATCTCATGAAAAAGAGAAGCCCTTCGCTGCTACCGCCACCGACAACTAGGACTGGGTTTTTTTCCTCCAATAGCTAGTAAAACAACTTAAGTATTTTGGGAGTCTGTTTGGGATCTCATAAGGTTTAATGTTTCTTTATGGGGTTTGTTTCAAGGTTATTTTGTAATTATCAGTTAGGTCATATTCTTTTGGATTGGGAGCTCTTTCTCTAGTCTAGCTTCCTTCTTCAGGGCTGTGTTTGCCCTTGTGTTCAATTTTTTAGTTCCCAAAGATTAGTCGAACGTATGTGTAACCAGTTGATAATCACCTAGGAAGCACAGACACTCCATTTTAGGCAAAGTGTCCGTGTCAAATGTGGATATGTTCGGATACACTCCGGACACGTGTCCGACATGTCAATTTACATGTCTTTTTTTTTTTTGGACACATGACATGCACAGCCCTAAAAATTAAATAGACACCCATAACAGAAGCCCATAATTTAAAAGAAATAAGCAGCAAAGCAACCAAAAAAAAAAAGAAAGAAACGAGGAGTTAGAACACAACCCTAGCCTCCCACAAATCTCATGAAAAAGAGAAGCCCTTCSCTGCTACCGCCACCGGCAACTAGGATTGGGTTTTTTTCCTCCAATAGCTAGTAAAACAACTTAAGTATTTTGGGAGTTTGTTTGGGATCTCATGAGGTTTAATGTTTCTTTATGGGGTTTGTTTCGAAGTTATTTTGTAATTATCAGTTAGGTCATATTCTTTTGGATTGGGAGTTCTTTCTCTAGTCTAGCTTCCTTCTTCAAGTCTGCGTTTTTATATGCCCTTGTGTTTCTGTTTTGTTTTCATTATTCTCAATGAAAAGTTCGGTTTCTTATCAAAAAATATATATATATATTAGATGGAATCTTCCTCCTCTAGCCATAATAGTCAAAGTCAATCAATCCCAACCAAATCTTCAATCTCCACTTCTAATATTAAGGATGAATCAAAGCCACTTTGGCAACATATTGTTTAAAAAATAACATGTCGGGGGACATGTATACCTCCTATGTTTTAAAAAATTGGGTGTCACCTCCATGAACCTAACGCCTTGTGGCGAAGGATCATCGTGAGCAAGTATGGGTTGCATCCGTTTGATTGGGTTCTGGCAGGTGGGTCCAAGGTGAGCAACTACAACCCTTGGAAGGCTATTGCTTTGTGTTTTCCCGTCTTCTCTCCGTCCTTACGTTCCGTGGTGGGGGAGGGTCGTAATACTTACTTCTGGGAGGACACTTGAATAGGAGATAAACCTATGTGCCTTGTGTTCCCTAGGCTCTACTATCTTTCTGAAAAGAAGCTTCTATCGGTGGCTGAAATTTTGAGTTCTAAGGGGGCGGTTCCAACCATTTCTTTGGGGCTTACTCGTTCTTTGACATATCGGGAAACTTTAGAGGTTTCTACGTTACTTGATCTTTTGTCTGAGGTTTCCTTCTATTCTGAGAGGGAGGATGTGAGGGTGTGGACCCCCAACCCTTCGAAAGGTTTTTCTTGTAGCTCTTTTTTCCATATCCTGAACTCCCCATCTTCTTCTTCTTCTTCCCCATGGACCTCTTGGTTTACTTCTCTTTAGAAGATTAAAATTCCAAAGAAGGTTAAGTTCTTTGGGTGGCAAGTCTTACTTGGGAAAGTCAATACCATGGATCGTATTCAGAGGATATATTCCTTTTGTCTAGGCTCGCAGTGGCTCGTTCTCTGTAAGAGTGCCACGGAAGACCTCGAGCATTTGTTGTGGACTTGTCAGTTTGTGCAGGATTTATGGCTTCGGTTCTTTAGGTTTTTTGGGATGGCCTGGGTCCATTCTAGAGAGTGTAGGACGATGATAGAGGAAGCCTCTTTATGGGGTTCGGTCACTAAGGCCTTTTGCAATTATCAGTTAGGCATCATTCTTTTAGATTTGAGCCCTTTAGGGGGCTTCCTCTTTTAGAGCTATTTTATTTTGTATGCCCTTCTTGCATTTTTTGTACTTCTTTTCATTTTTCTCAATAAAAACCTAGTTTCATATTGTTGAGATATCCATAAATGAATTAAATTTACCCAACCCATTAGCTTAAGCTTTTGGGTTGAGTGGTGGTTTATTCATCCTTAACATGGTATCAAAGCGGGAGGTCTTGTATTCGAACCCTTGCGTTGTTGTTTCCTCCCCATTTATTATGATTTTCACTTGTTGGGCTTTTGTGCAATTTTCCAAGCCCACAAGTGAGAGGGAGTGTTGAGACATCCATAAATGAATTAAATTTACCCAACCCATCAGTTTAAGCTTTTGGGTTGAGTGGTGGTTTATTCATCCTTAATACTTATCAAAAAAAAAAATTAGTGTGATCATGTCCATGCTTCTTAGATCATCATATTTCCAAGATGTCAGAAGTCTCTAACACATCAATGCGCAAATACAGGAATTATCTTTGGCAGCTGAAAGTTGAAAGTGACGCGGGGCCAAAAAGTTCCCAATTTATTTAATTCTACATAAACAAGACACTCAAAAAAGGCAAGATTATGAACTTCCATTAGCCTCTAAGATACCAACAGAGGAAATGACGGATCAACATTTGCAACTTGGTTATCAATATCCACAGTGAACAAACATCAGAATAACAATTTAAAATTCACAACTTAGCCTATATTCTCTAATGTTTGTACAAGCAGAATGAGCTTACAAGACCACTTATTTCAAATACTAGTCATAACATGTAAATGTATTGACTAAAAGAAACAGATAGTTTTAAACTAATGATAAGAAAAACACAAAAAGAAAATACTACGAGATAGACCGATTATTTATTTTTGCTTGTATACCTCTGCTTCCAGCCTTCCAGGTTTTCCAGATGGGTTTCTTTTATGAAATTAGTTTTTCATTTTCCTTTTTCTAGTATAAGATGCAAAAACCTCTTTCTTGCGTATAGCTTTATTTTAATACTCGTTCTGGATTTACCTGAAGAAATTGTCACAATCATTTTTTTTATATACGAAACAAAACTTTCATCGAGAATAATGAAAAAGATACAAGAACTACAAAAAAGGACCATCTAAAGGGCATACAAAAAACAACCCAAAAAGAGGAAGCCCCCTGAAGAAAAGGACTCCAATCCAAAAGAATAAGGCCTAGCGAATAATTACAGAAGGGCTTAGAAACCGAGCCTCATAACGAAGTATTAAATCTAATTAAATCCTTGACATAGTCTATAGACTTTTCCACCCCCTAAACATTCTATGATTCCTTTCCAGCCATATACCCCATCGTAACAATCATTTCACCTAGTATGTTCTACATTTCTTGCTTATCTACGAGAAGCAAGGGTGAAAATATCATTGATATTCATCAATCTATCGGTGTATATCGATAAAATTGTGGATTCGACAATGATAATGGGAAAGTCTTTTTTTTTTAAAAAAAAGGGCAATAAATTGTTGATATCATCGATACTTGTTGACATTTTTTCAATATTTTCCATTGACCATTGACTGCCAAAATATCGACGATACTTTATTGATATCTGTCGATATTTCATCAATATTTTCTAATATCCATGATATTTTGCAGCTCTTATTTCTCCCTACTACCAGCCTGTATCTCAATTTTTCTCAGTTTTAAAAGTTGCATCGTGAGTTTCGAGTCTGGTAAAAAATTAGATGATCACAAATCTATACACAAATCTTGTTAAAAAAAAAACTGTCACTGCCACTTCTTCATTGTCTTTCTCCTTTTCTGTGTTCAGATTTACTATATATTTATCAATAATATAATAATTATTGCCCACAGCCTCCGAAAATGTCTTATTGTTAAAGTGATATATTTATTTGTACTAACAGATATATTTATCAATAAATTGATTGATTTATTTACATTTATTGGAATTCTACTCCGGTCATCATGAAAGTCTCTCTTAGCGACCACTATGACCTCCTTCCACTAGATCTTTCTGACCTGACCAAGCGTTGTTGTCATTGAGGGAGAGTTAGACGCAGCTGAAAGTTACAACTACATTTGCAAAAGGGGTGGGTCCCTTTTCTCACCGTACTAGGTGAATGGGTGGAGGAGGCTCTTTCCTTTAGAGAAAATCTTGAAGCAAAGCACATAAACCAGACCCCTAAAACTCATTTCTCAAAGGAAAAATGTTCTTATCCCTGAGTTAAGGATCTTTCCTATGGTATCAACTATCCAAACAATCACTACCCTGTCTGCCGTAATAATAAAGAACCTTTGCAGGTGGGCCTTTGTGATTTTAATTATCCTCCCTCTATTCTTTTAACCATACGCACAAGAGAAAGTCTTGTTTTCTATCGAAATAGAAAGTTTATGCAAGGCTGTTGAAGCAAGGACAAAACAAAAGGAGGGCTAACCAAAGCGTGGTCGGAGGAGATGCGGGAGAAGGGACAAAGTACAGGAGAGGAAAAAATTGACCACAGGAGAGGACATGGTTTCTAATAAAGTATTCTTTACAAAATAATAAATCTTGGATCCCAATCTCATCCTCGAAATGAAAACTGAAAACAGTCCCTCTTACCCATCCCCATTTAGAAAAATTATTCCCCACCATTTACACCTCTAAATCAAGTAGAAAACCTCAAAGTTGGCCGCTGAATTTAAGTTGCTAGAGACCAAACTTTATGATATAATTGCAGTCAATGTCAATCAACCTGTATTCATCACTAAAAACCAATATCTCAGAAGTTGAAGCTATATTATCTCTTTATTAAACCATCTAACAACCATACTTCCCCACAATTTATTGACATTTCTGCAGAAAGGAAATAATGCTGCTTCAAACGTCTAAAGGTAATCAAGTATAAACCACTTTTATTATAAAAATTCAACCAAAAATATAAAAAAGAAAAACTATTTTCCCAGAAAAGTAGTAGCAGTGGACAAACTTACATCCTGATCCATCTGAATGTTTGCATCATCAAGAGTTTTATCCATGTCGTTCATCAAGGCATGTTTTCGGTGGCCATAGTAATCCCAAATGCATACCTAATTAAAGTTGCAAATACTTTAATACAAATGAACAAGCAAAAGTTTATTGGCAAAAAGAGTTATAAATGGAATACTCTGCATGTAGATGGGTCATATGAACTTTACTTGTTCCAAGTTAAGATCAAAAATTTCACAAGCTCGTCTGTGAAGCTCACCAATTGTCTCCTGCCAAAGAAACACGAAATTTTTAATAAAACTAACTGGTATACAATGAAGTACATGTTTGAGTAAAATTGAGACGGGTAGATACAGAAGAAAGTGGTATACCATGACACGTTCTCATAATACCTTCTTGCTTATTCTTATTGTGGAACGGTCACCCTTTCCCACCTCTAATAATTGAAGGCGCAAAGGATATACTTCAACAGCCAATTCAGTTTGAGAAAGACCTGCACTAATTACCTTCCGTGCCAATGTTGGACCTCCACCATACCTAAAATCAACCAATAGATTTGACTAACTTATAAATGGTTCATATAGATTTCCAACATAAAAGGGAGACATGTAGTTAAAAGTTCGTAAACAATTGGATGTATATTATATAAAAGGCGCCTAAGGGGGATCCACCTTTCTSAATTCCTCTTTTAAGTTCATTAAAGTCTTAAATAGTATTTTTCCCTCATTTAATTACTACTTAATTATTAATTGGTCGTAAAAATAATAATAATAAATTTAACATATTGTTTGTCTCGGAGCACAAAGTTATAAGCAACACAATTCATAGCAGAAAAACACACAACTCAGCAGAAAGTTACAGCAGAAAAAAAAACTCCATTCTTGTTCCTTTCTATTTTTTTCTTCTTACTCTCTTTTTTTTTCTTTTTTTTTTTTTGTTCTTTACTTCTTCTTCTACTTCTTTTTTTATAAAAATAAAGCACTTCAATGGAACATATTCAAACCATGGAAACCAACTACCTAAAATTTTATATCCTATGAATTTTCTTGGAGACCAACTATAGTGCATTAGGTAGTTGTCCCGTGAGATTAGAGCAAGCTAGCCCAAACACTCATTCATATAAAAAAGGAAATTGTTGGAGAATAAGTTGTTTCAACTCCCTTATTCCATCATTGCCCTTTCCCTTTCTAGACGGCAGGATTCTTGAAATGAAGTAGGAAATCGCTTTATAGAACTCAAGCATCATGATCTCCATTTGAACTAACTCCAACTTCAAGCTCTATGCCAACATTTCAGCATCTTCTCTTCCTTTTTTATTTTATAAAAAACTGAAAATTTCATCATCAAAAGAGAGGTACAAAAAGGGGAGATGATATATCCCCACATGCCAAAGGGTTACAGAAAAGACTCCCAATTGACCAAGATTTGCATCGCACCATAATTACAAAAATATTTAGAAGTAGGCTACTAATCTAATATGGTGGGAAACTACTGCCCTTCCTATCTCTTTAGGTGGAGCTTGAAACAGGAAATAAATCGGCAAAAAATGCAGCCCCCTTGGCCAAATGGGGCTGGTCAGGTGTTTTATGACTGAAAAGGAAGACCTCTGGATGCATTAGAGAAGGAGAGAGGATGTCTAGAGAGAGAGCAAGAGAGAAGATGTTTTATAAATAGATGATATTTAGAGAGAGAGGATGCCTAGAGAGAGGGAAAGTGAGGGGCATTCGAGAGGAAATGCATATAGAGAGAGAGAGAGAGGGAGAAAGGGAGGAGGAGTAGAGACTATGCTTTAAAAGAAAGACACAGGATTCCACTTTGCAAAAGACCTCACACTGTACTTCTATAATTTTAAAATATTGAATTTGGAAACAAATAAAACATTAAAATGATGTGTTCCAAAATTAACATAAATGGACCATTGATTAACAATCCTACCAAACGTGAACCCAATTTTATTTAGTATCCCCTGTTTTCCTAAATATAAAAACAAAAATAGATTAGATACCAAATGGCCCCTAATATTTCAAACATTTTATTCTCAGACATTTAATATCTATACTCATGAAATAAAACCAACAATCAACAGACTATTAGGGCAGTTTTTTGTAAGCTCCTAAGGTTTTAGATAATGCTTTTTATACATTCAATGAAAAGCCTTTTGAAGAAAATAAATAAAAGAATTCATTCGTAAATTACAAGAAGAAATGTGAAACCAAAAACCTATAACTTTCCCCTCGATGGTTGAGGCTATGTTCATTACTTCAGCAAAACTAAATAATGCAAAAACAAATGCAATCAATTATTTTCTGACTAGAAACTCTCTAAGTTTTCAACCGATTCACCACAAGAAGTACTCTGTGAATGCAGCCCAAATACCACATTCCAGAGCTTAGTTTATCAAAAAGGTCACATTGCTTATGTCAGAATTCCATTTTAAGTAACAATGAAACAGCACCATTTTAAGTAACAATGAAACAGCACGCCTAAAATTTATGATTTTCCCCTTTCAAGCCTGATGACTAGGAGTTACTTTCATTGACTATTATAAAATCAATGTTTCAATGGCCTAAATCCTTTTTATTATGACTCACCACAAGTATAGTTGCTTCCACACTTCTTGCGGAAGCAGAACATAATCACGCCCTTCTAAAAGAGTATCATGTATCTCAATGCTCACACTAGAGTCCTCTGATGCAGCATCATAAATGAGGTCAGAGTTATCGATATTAGCAGGTCTCTTTAACATGCTTGAACCAAAAGAATCATAAATTTCCGCGAAGGAGGATCCATCATTTGCATTAACCGGTTGGTCTTGGTTGACATATTCGATCCAGTGTTGCCACCATCTGTTACAGTAACATTCAAGCATCACAATATGTTTGTCGGCTGCTTAGTTGAGGAAATGGATATGTTTCCTGAATTCTCATGAAAATGCAGACTCTTAAAAACATTGCACGAAAGCATGTCTACCAAAAACCACTTCTTATCAGATTTTCTTAAACAGATACAAAACATTTCACGAAGAAGCAAGCTCCCCGCATCTTACTTCCACCATAATACTATGACCAAAAATATCACTTTTTCGCATTAAATAACAAGCCTTTCGTATTCAATCCCCCAGGGAACAAAATAAACAAAGCTTGGGCCTAGATGGCTAAACAATGAATTCTTCATAGATGGTTGAAACATCATTAGACGTGAACAAAAATCTCACATTCAGGGTGCCCAGAAAGCATTATTTATTCATACGTGCCTGGAGGTTGCACAAACGAACAAAAGCATGGAGGAGAACAACAACAACAGGGTGAGGATCGATAAGAAATGCTTCCAGCACAAATTATCCCCGAATGTAAGAATTCTCTGACAAATACCGTCTATTGGAAATCTAATTAAGCGAAAGAATCACATGATTTTCTCTGGATTTAAAATGAGTGGAGGAGGGAGAAGGAGAACCTTTGAGTGATTAAATAAAAGACATCGCCCTCTTTAGTATTAGCTTCGGCAGTCAGAGCAATGTCTCTGATCATAATCCTCTCTTCCTCTGGAGTGAGCTCCGTTCTGCCACCGCTGCTACACATAGAAACCTCAGCCTCTGAGAAAAAATACTTCAAATTCAAGGTAGAAGAATTCCGAATTCTGGACTTAATTCTGAACTGCGCTAGATTTCTATCATTTCCGAAGAATATTGACTTCAAAGTTGAATATCCCTCTCGCTGGTTAAAGCCAAACCCTCGTTCGACGATACACCAGTTCCGAGTGGATTTTTTTTTAATATTGCTGTAAATGAAACTTATTTTAAAAATATAGTTATTTAATTAAAAATATTAAAAATATTATAGATTTTGAAACTTATTTTAAAAATATTATAGTTTTAAAAAACTTAAGACCATGTAGACGTTTTTTCAGGGATGATCACTTTCAAATTTAAAAAGAATTTACGTGGCGCCCACGTCTAAATAGTCGTCTCTTGACCTTTAGTTTTTTAAAACTATAATATGTTTAAAATAAGTTTCAAAATCTACAATATTTTTAATTAAATAACTATATTTTTAAAATAAGTTTCATTTACAACAATAGTAAACAAAAAACGAGTTCCAAGTGTTGTTTATAATAGTTTGGTTAAAAATTAAGATATCCATCAGCTTTATTTTTTATTTCTTTAGGCTTTGATTTAATTTCTATTTATTTTTTAGTCAAACACGTGAGTGGTGAGGATCGGCACTCAAAATTCTTGGTTGGAAATATGTCAATTACCGGTAAGTGTTCGTGTAATTACAATTTTAATCGGTTTTACTCTGCATTTTTAAAAAATCTTTATTTTAATTCCTACAATTCCAAAGAGTATTTAAAATTTAAATTCAGGTTTGATTGGGTTTGTCGGGTTGACAACCCTTGCCAAGTGAAATTCGACATATGAACGAACATGGACAATAATGGATCGATGGGAAGAGAGAGAGCGTGGAATCGTAAAGCTCAGTGTTGTGGGCATGCTTGTCCAGGGTGTGTTCCCCATGGCCGCATGTCCAAATCATCCTYACCACTCGCTTTCCTTTCATGTCTTTAAAGCTTTCTAGTGTAATTTTCTTGTATCGCGCCAAATTTCAAGCCAATCGGAGTTCACACGGGCCCTGTAGGCTACCGAGTGACTCCTCACCACTTAGGACGTCTACACCTGCCACACCAAATATGCCTTATAATGTACCTTAGGGGGGACTAAGTAGTCATCAAACCTCCCCCGACCAAGCGTTGTATACTTTCTTGCAATCAAAGCTTTCTTGCATCCAATGTTTACAATGCTTGTTTTAAAGATGTTTTCAACTGTTTTTCTCTCTCACGTTTTCTAAAACCAATTTTCTCCTAAAACGTGAGCGCAGGCTAGACCCACGATCGAGATTGTCTGCAACTTACAGTTTTTCCCGGCTGACTTGCTCGCTTGAGCTAGAGCAAGTGCCGCACAATCGCTCGAGCTGCTTTGAAAAAGTGCGATTGACACTCAGCAATCCAACAATTTCAAAACCCATCAAAGGGGCCGGAGACCCTCTTTTGAAAAGACCGGTTCAACATCTCCGGTCAAATATTTAGCATTGGTTCGAAAGGCCGGTTTAACATTTTCAAAGATTGGTGACTGCCGTTCATATATATATATATATATATATATATATATATATATATATATATATATATTTTAATATAACTTAGTAAATGATGTATATTGGTTATTAGAAAAGAAAAAAAATTATGTCTATCAGTTAAGGTGCCACTAACCTTTTAAAAATAAAAAATTCAAATATTTCACCACACTCAAAATAATAATAATAATAATAATAGAAATTTTGTTTCAAAATATTGGTAATTGTTTAAAAAAATTTGGTTCATTGTCGAGCACCTATATAATAACACCATATTATCTTAATGCAAGCAAGTGATAGAACTTATTTGATATACTTTACGTAGTTATCCCTTCCATCTTTAAAAGAAAAAAAGGAAAATTTTTCTTTTTTTTCCTTAAGTGCAAGTTTTTTAAGTAGAATAAGTAATGTGAAGAGATCCGAACTCATGACATTTTAGTAAGAGATAGGTGTGAATTATCATCGAATTATGCTCATGTTGGTTTCTTTAGTCCAACTTCGTTTAAACTCTCTATTTGAATCCCATGCTTTGTCATTCTCGAGTTAAAATGTAAACGTCCCTTGTATATTTTCATTTTGAAACTATATGAAATTCATATAGATACACGGAAACATTTCAACTTTAGTTTTGAAACAAAAGTGTATAGAATTTACATCAGTAAAAATTATTCAACCAATTTTCTCTTAAGACTTTTTGAGCATAAACTAGAGTGCAAATGAAGAAAATGACAGAGGTTAGATATATATCAATTAATTAAGTTTACCCAAATTCATCGGTAGTTTTCATATTTAAGATGGTATCAGAACAAGAAGTCTTGTGTTCAAACATTTACATTATTATTTTCCCCCTTTATTATTGTTGGGTCTTCTACATCGAGAGGGAGTTAAATATTCATAAATAATAGTTCTTTTAATAGTATTTACAAGTGTCAACCTAGCTTGAGTCAAATGTTTAATTCTACAATTTGTTGTAAAAAACCAATGAGATTTTAGATTTCGACATGACATCCTAGTACATGACCGTGTAATTATTACAATCGAACCATAATAACTATTTCGTAAAAATTAAAATATACATTTATGAAGTTCACATACCAAAACAATAATAATTATTTAAATTCAGAAACTAAAATGAATATTTTAAAATTTTTATTTTAGAAGAAGCTGTAGATATTATAAAGAGCATGCCAATGAAACCCAATGGGATCATATGGGGATCTCTATTGGCTGCATGCCGTACCTATAAAAAAAAACATCGATATGGCAACGTTTGCAGCTGAAAGGTTAGCAGAAGTGGCTCCAGAAAGGACTGGGATTCATGTGCTTCTATCAAACATATATGCTTCAACTGGAAAGTGAGCCGATGTTGCAAATGTGAGGCTACAGTTGAAGGGCAAAGGGGTTCAGAAAACGCCTGGTTCAAGCTCGATCGAAGTCGATGGAGTTATCCATGAGTTCACCTCAGGCGACAGATCACACCCAGAAAACTATGACATTGACATGATGCTAGAAGAAGTTACCTGCAGGCTAGGTGATGCTGGCTATGTTCCTGATCTAACCAATGTTATGCTTGATGTAAATGAGCAAAAGAAACAATACCTCCTCAACCGACATAGCGAGAGGCTAGTCATGGCTTACGGGCTTATAAGTACAGAAAAACATGTGAGGATTCGTGTTATAAAGCATCTCCGAATGTGCTATGAATTTGCCAAATACATTTCAGAAGTGTTTGATAGGGAAATGTTTGATAGGGAAATAACAGTACGAGACAATAATAGGTTTCACTTCTTTCAACATGGGTCCTGTTCATGTGGCGATTATTGGTAACATAATTCTCGGATAGAACAGAACTGTAAAAGAAAATATGCATCTTCAAAAATTTTGATTTACATTCGTTCTATGCAGAACTTAAGATTGTCTTTCTATCTGTAAGATACAAAAGAAAATGCAATCAACTACTTCACAGATAGACAGCAACTATGGACATAAGCAGCACAATGCTAGAACACGTTCTCTATCAGTTGATAAGAAACCTACAGATTTTAGAGAAATGTGACAAAAGAAATATGCTGTTTCTATAACGATTCACATTGTCAATGACATGGTAGCCTCCTAGAAATATGTTATAATATCAACACAGATCATAATATAACTGAAAGCAGCTTTCATAGTTGGGGGAAAATGGAGTCAACATACGCATGGTGCATTGGGTCTGATAGCCAGAGTTTAGCAACATGATGATGGGACGAGGTGCGCCTATGAATCTCTTCAACCATCCATATGGTTGCTTCAGCTTTACTCGGATGAATTAAAGTATCCAATGGCTTATATTCATCCGAACTTCCGAATCTTAATTGATCCCACTGTTTTAGTTGAATATTAGTCAGGTAAYGCAAAGGCTGACTATATAGCTGCTTTATAGATTTGCCCAATCCCACCCATGTTGTAAATGGTATTACAGAACCACGGTGTGCTGGGATTGGTATCTGTTTCATGTATTCTTGATACATTTCTGCTCTTTTAGTCAACAAACCTGCATCATTAGAAGACATTTTTTTAAAGATCTTTTCCAGAGCTTATGAATGTGAAAATTAATGTATGCAGCAGTGTTGATTATTAGTAATTTTGAATTGGACTCGTGCAATATGTCGAATTGTCAATCTAACGAAGACAAAGGCCAAATTACCTTCAGATGTGATTTCTTTGGCAGGGATTTTCAAATCATCCATGGAAGGCTTGAACTCAAACCCATCATTTTGACCTCCTATTTCTGAATCAGAGGAAGAAGATTCACCTGATGAAATAATATCCACTTGTTCGTTCCATGGCATTGGCCTCTTCATATCGTAAAGAATGTAATTCTGGAGAAAACAGATCATGGATCAGTAACCATGCTGATTAATACACAACAGTCTACCATCACGATTTGAAATTCTATGTGATTATACAGGGTATCAAAAGATTACCATTGAGGTGGAAAAAAAATGCACAAATGCTTTTAGCATTAAACAAAATGCATAACAAATTTCAATCTCAGACTTGGGTTCATCAAACAACTCAATTCTGGGTCCTCACAGAAACAACTTCAACCCCATCACTATCCTACTACTTTTTTGCCATCGCTATCTTACTATTACACATCTCCATTATCAAATGCCACCTCTCGCATGAAACTACTCAAGCACAAGGCACACTCAGATTATTAGCAGTGCACTCAAATAACAATCGTAGTAGGGTGATTTCTGAGAAACAAATGAGATTCTAACAATGCAGCAAACGATGGATGTTCATCCCTCTTAGCAACATTCTGGCAACCCCTCCAATAATGGACAATTACAATTAACATTTCAAACAAACAAACAAGAAATTTTTTCATATGCACCAGGCAATCCGAATCCTGTAAAAATCTTTAGAAGAAATGCAAGAACAAGGGAAATTAAAGATTACGAGAGTCGATAAGTAGAAATCTGGAAGGGAAGAACATGGGTTTGGATTATCGTACAAGAAGAAACTCCAAACCAAGTGTCTAGGGGTGTTCATGGGTTGGGTTGGGTCGGGTTAGGGGGATTTTTAGGCCCAGCCCGAATTTTCGGGTTGGCCATATGTGGAACCCAACCCAACCCAATTTGATGGCCAACAAAACCCAAACCAACCCAGAAAATTTAGGTTGGGTCGGGTTGGGTTGTCAGGTTGTCACACTTTTTTTTTTCTCTAATCTAATAGTTACTGAAGTATTTGTCTCTGCAAGAATCTAAACTTCTAAAGAAAAAAAAAATTACCACAAAACTCACGAACAAAATACGAATATAGATAAGTGAGTCTCAAATGTAGCATTATAACTTCAAAAATTCCTCATTCAAATGATTAAAGTATGTCTAGAAAAAAAATGCTACTGTCATTACCTCCTTCACCGGTGGTGACAGGAGCTGATGCGGAGGGGCGGCGACAGTGCAGCGAGCGGACGGCGGGGGCGGCGACCGTGGGCGGACGGTGGAGCAGCGATGATGAGAGCTTGATGGGAGGAGAGAAGGAGAGAGCTTGAGTGGGAGGAGAGATGGAGAGATTAGAGAGAGATTCAAAAGGAGGGAAGAAGAGGAAGATGAAAAAAAAGAAGAAAACCCTTAAATGGTTGAGATTAAAGATAAAAAGTTTAAAGGTATTATAATTTAAACCTAATTTGATTTGTCATTAGGTTTGGTTTTTCATGTGTTCAGTTAATTTTGGTCTGTCCCTTTTATTGGTTGTCATTTCATATAAAGTTACAGGGAAAGGCCAAGAAGGTTGTTCAGGTACAGAGTTGTTGGTTTGAAATCTCAAATCTTGGACCGGAACTGGAATCCCATACATGTAAGGTGTCAAACAACTCTGGCTTCTTGATGGTTTTGATACTTGTTTGTTGTATAACTCATTTGATCACTTTATTGCATCCTCTAGGGTACTTGTAACAGGAAAAACAACCAGTGGAATCTTGGGACCATTAAATCCTCAAATTCTGAAAAGCGTTATTTGCAGAAGTAATTGTGAGGAGTCTAAGATTGAGAGATGGGCTTCTTTAGTGGGTTGCAAGGTAGGATCCCTTCCATTCAATTACCTAGGCCTTCCTTTGAAAGACAACCCTAAGCATGTTGCTTTTTGGATCCCGGTGATTCAAATGGCTTTGGCCCTTACCCTTTGGAGATCTCTCTCTGGCGTAGGATCATTGTGAGCAAGTACTCCTTCATAGTGGATTTCCAAGCATAAGATCAAAGGCACTCTCAGGAACTCGTGGAGAGCTATTGCCCTGGGGTACTTGAATTTCTCAAGCTTTATCAGGTTAATTGTTGAGGATGGGGCATCGATTTTCTTAAGGGAGGACTATTGGTTGGGGGATAGTCCCTCTGTTACCTCTCCTAGTCTATATCATTTGTCTTTGCTTAAATTTGTACACATTGCGCCTATTCTTATTCTCATTGTGTTAACTCTATGATTCTAGTAACTTAGTAATTTATGCCTGTTAACTCCGTTAAAATATAGAAGAGACGTCATCTCCCTATGACTTAATTGTTTTTTGGTGTTTTTTTAAAACAAGGTTCCCTGTTTCTTATCGAAAAATAAATTAATCAATTTTTGTACTAGATATTGATCAATCTCATTTGCTGCAACAAGCCTCCTAGTTTAGAGTGGAAAAACTACATCAAATAAATCCATAAGAAAAAAGTTTCTGCTCATACCATACCACACCAAACTAATCAATTGGTAAATTGATTTTCGATTTTGAAAAGCTGTGGCAATGATTTAGCAAAAGAATGAAGGTCACTTACCTTTGAGTTGTGGAGAGAAAACTGAGGGCGGTAGTGCAGCAGTGAGAGACAACCAATAGCGATGGCAAATCTTCCTGCATAAACATAAAACTAATTACGACTTTAAAACTTACATTTACACAACTAGCCAGCAATCTCAACATGCATTTACCTAATGAAAGCTTTCTCAATCGAGCATGTGGGGATTGAAAGTTCTCCAATTCAAACCATAAAGAAAAAATAAACTGCAAGTTTCCTCCAAAGGTGAGAAAAATCCTTAATATTACCTATAAAACAAATTAAATAAAGTACAGTAATGTAATACAAATTGGCCAAGAAAGCCATGTCAGAATTAAACCACAAAATAACTTCAAGTTCCATAAATACCATATGAAAATTACAATTTGTAGGTGAGGAGACAAATGAAAGCAAGAAAAACGGATTCCAAATCCCCCATTCCCCCTCTAAAGCAAACGTTAAATCCCTACACAGCCCCACCAAACAACCTCTTGGATGCTCACAAGTTCTCTATTTTTACCGTTATGAAATCCAGACATGGGTCAGGGTAAAAGAAACTGAAAAACACAATTGGAACTTGATAAAATAGAACAATCATACTTAAAAAAGAACCTATCCAATGGTGACCCATCCACCAACAGCATTATCAAAGCCTAACTAACACGTAGTAAAAACAAGTAATGTGAGTGAAGATAACAGTTGCACAATAAGAAAAATAAAGAAAAGGGATAGCCAAAACCTTCCATGTGATTTCCTAAAAGAAAAGCCATCTAGAAGGAAATAATGCAATACTTTTTTTTAATAAGAAAATATCATAATATTTTAGATAAAGATAAACCAACAAATGAGGAAGATTTGGCTTATTGAGGGAAAGATTAAAACAACCTGACAAAATATTAAAACAGAGGACAACCTGAAAAACTAAGGGGGGAAAGTTGTCAAGCTTGACTTAAGGCATGTAAAGAAATGCTTAAATAAAACAACAAAAGCCTAAATAAGATGAAGTTGTATAGCGAATTGATCAAAGAAATCACCTCACTGTAAATAGAGAGCAACTGCAAACAATGAGCAAGGTTGGTGAGATCTAAATTGCTTCACCATGAGTTATAACAGTGCTAATCCCTAATAAATGCTTATGAGATGATCATGGCTTAAGAAAAGTTTGATAATTTATCTCTCTATTATTACATTGTATAGTAGCCTAAGTTTTAGCTGCCCATTTATTTTTCTTTTGTGCTATTCAGTTGTAATATGACACATTCTCCGTAAGTTTTTTCGCTTGGCTTTTAGTGACTCAACAATTGAACAACATGAGCATAATCCCAAACACCCTAGCCACCCTCCAATTCTCTCGATCATCATTCACTTTATTAAGCATAGGTGAAATTCTCAATTCCGACTAAACCATAATGACATTTTATAGTCACAATCATGATGCAAATTATAAACCATAAGTCAAATTCTCAATGAAACCTATATCACAAGACACAAACTCATGCATAATTATAAAACTTCCATCTTAATTTTTAGCTACAATCTTGTCGGGCACACTTTCGAAAACAAAAAAGAATTGCTTTGGACGAGTTTTATACAAGCTTTTCTATGGACTATTTGGTGCGAAAGGAATAAGCAGACCTTCAACGATAAACAACAACCTTTTGAGAGGTTTTTTGATGCTATAGTTTACAAAGTGGTCACTTGGTGTAAAACTTCTCCTATTTTCCACCACTATAGCTATACTTCCCTCTTGACAAATTGGAAGTGTCTTATGTAACACTTCTTTGACTTTTGTAATTTCACACATCAATGAAATTGTTTCTTACACTAAAAAAGAATTTTAGCTACAATCTAATCGAATCAAAACTCCCCAAACTAGCTCCAACTGCAGGATAGCCGCACAATTACTTCATACGATAATTATTAACTATTAATTGGCTACCATAATTGCAGAATAGCCACATACCTACATCTCCTATCATCAAAACTATATGCATGTTTGAATAATTATAAAAGGACGTGATTCATACAATGATTACGATTAAAATTAAAAAGAAAAAAACTTGACATATTAAAATTATACCTCAGTGAATAACCGTTCAATGGCTTATTGATGAGGCACGAGGCTATGAATCCACCACAAAGCTCTAGGTGAAGAACTAATTGAGCAATGTTACAGAAGCAAGTCAATCCATTGTTCCACTATTTTTAGTATCCAATTTCTTAATGAAAAAAGAAAATCTCAATCAAGTCCAAACTTGAACTTAGTAAAAATCAAACTCTCCTAGAACTCATAAATTATTTATGAAGGACATATTTCAACACAC
>NW_019105060.1:0-16920 GCF_001995035.1 Momordica charantia
CATCCATTTTATATTACTCTGACAGGTGTGCGCTTGCATCTATATAATTGTTACCACGCTTAGCGCGTGCGTTCAGCATAAACATCCCAGTCAATCGGTACAGAACATGGACTCAAACTTTCGCAAACATAGCCTTTCTGCATGAGCTCCTCCACTTGCCTTTGAATTTCCTTTGTCTCAGTTGGATTTGCTCTATAAGCTGGCCTATTTGGAATGGTAGCCCTCGGTATGAAGTCTATCTGATGTTCAATATCTCTAATTGGAGGTATATCTTCTTGGAACACATCCTCAAATTCTTGCAAAAGAGGTTGAAACAAACTCGGCAAAGGCAAAAGGTTATCGTTAGAAGCCAAATACCCTTATTTGTACATAAGTACAAATATGGGCTTTTGGGAAAACATTGCTCTTCTCACCTCTCCCACTCTAGCCAAACAACTGACTTTCTTTTCTTTTCTATCAATTTCATCTCTTTTTTCGCTCTTTTCTCCACTTTTTCTTTCTCTCTCATTTTCCTCTATTTTTTCACCCATCTCATTCTTTTCTTTCAATTCTTTTTCTTCAAACTCTTTTCTTTTCTTCTCCAACTTTAATTGATCAGCAAATACATCTTCCAAACGCAAAGGTACAAGAGTTGTTTGTTTACCATCTTTTGTAAAAGAGTACCTATTCAAATAACCATCATAGATGACCTTCCTATCAAATTGCCAAGGTCGGCCAAGCAAGATGTCACCGGCATGCATAGGTAATACATCCCATAAAATCTCATCTGTATACTTTCCTAAGGTAAAAGAAATTAAAGCTTGAGAAACAACCTTCATTGGTCCACTATCGTTGAGCCACTGAAGCTTGTAAGGTTTAGGATGGTGTTGAGTTGGAATTTACAGCCTTTTGATCAAGAATGTACTTACTACATTGGTGCAACTTCCACTGTCGATAACAAGACTACAAAGAGTCTCATTAACTAAACACCGTGTGTGGAATAGGTTGTCTCTTTGGTCATTAACATCATCCCCCTTAACTTGAGTGTTAAGAAGTCTCTTTGTAACAAGTGCCAAATGACTCCCATCTTCCAATTCCTCCTCATCCTCCTGGAGCTTTTCTTCAATTAGCTCATCTTGGTCACTTTCTTCACCATCCGTAACAACTTCTCCATTCTTAATGATCATGACTCTCTTGTTTGCACAATCACGGCTAATATGACCAATCCCTTGACATTTCCAACATTTGATGTCCCTGTTTCTCTCTCGAACCTCTTTAGATCCCTCCACTTTTTCCTTGCCCATGGAGCTCTCAGGCTTGTCCTTTTTATCAAGCTCATACTTTCCTCTAGGTTTGAAATCTGCATTCTTTTTCCAAGTATTAGTAGAAAAAGAAGTTGACTTATAAGAAGTATACCTCTTGGAGTTCTCCTTCTCCCATGCTAATTGGCCTTCAATTTTGACGGCAAGGTGTAACAACTCTTTCATATCAAAATAAGTTTGTCTATCCACTTGATGAGCCAACGGTCGATTCAACCCGCCAAGGAACCTAGCCATTGTATCCTCCGCATCTTCATCAATTCCAGCTCTATTCATAAGGGTCTCCATTTCTTTGTAATAATCTTCCACACTTTTGGATCCTTGTTGCAACGCATAGAGTTTTTGCTTGAGTTCTCGAGAATAATGCTTAGGAATGTACCTCTTCCTCATTAAGGCCTTTAATTCCTCCCAAGTTTCAATTGGTTCTTCATAGTTTCTCCTCCATTCTGATTTCAAAGATGTCMACCAAATATTGGCATARTCACAAAATTCAGCCACTGCAAGTTTCAACTTTCTTTCCTCACTAAAATTGTTGCAATCAAATACATGCTCGATTTTGCTTTCATATTGCAAATACTCCTCCGAATCTGATCTCCCATGAAAGGATGGAATTTTAAGCTTCACTCCCCCGACCCCTCTCTCTTCCCTTTCATATTGGTACTCCCTATCAACCCTTCTTAGTGGTAACATTTCTCTTCCCACTCTTCTTCCCCTTCCTCTCCCCCGGCCTGCACCTTTTACTCCCCTCAGATTGTGCCCGGCTAAAAGGGTTACATTGTCATCTTCTTCTTCATTTTCAACTCCTTCATTAACTTCCCTTCCTTGATGATTTCCTAAAGCTACTTCAATTCGCTCCATCCGGTCTGCCAAGGTACTAATTACTTGGTTTAAACGAGTAATGGCCCCRGTTTGTGCTTCTCTCCACCTAGCTTCACTAATATCCGCTCCATTTCCCCCATCTGGATTCATGACGTTACAAACAGTAGTTAAATATGTTTAGGACCTCACACACTCAACTCACTGATTTTCACTCGGAACACTCGTGTCTATCACATACAAAGGTAGGCTATTTGGGAAAGTGACTAAATGTTGATATTGGGTAGGCTAACTTGTGGTCCAAGCAATTCTTGTAATAGTGAACATTACAAAACAGCCAAGAAAAGATAATTATGAAATCTCAACTAGAACGAAGAAAACAACGATAGGATGCCTTATACGAAATTCAGAGATATATGCCACACAAATAAAGAGACAGCCCTAAATATGATGGAATTAGTCTTTATGAAGCAAAGAGAATAAATTTGAATGACAAATTCCTTCAATTCTGAAAAGAATAAAGTATAGAAGCAAAGCAGGATTTTTCCGTTAAAATTGCACACAGAGATGGAATTCCAAAAACGAATATATTACTTTATGATTTTGACTAAATGGTCTTCTTAACTTTGAAAGGTAACATTCAGATCTAACGTTTCACTTCAGAAGAAACAATTAAATTCGAACGTTATCAAGGAGTTTCAATAGGCATTACAATCATTAAATGCTGTAGTTACGAATTTGGACAGTCACAACAACATTTGATTATAACTATCAATGAACAACAAAGTTTCGTGCAATTTGAAACGGATTAAAGAGAAATATGAATGAACAACTCAAGCACACTACTTGAACAACTTCTGGATTTTATTTTATTTTTTCAAGAAATCAACACTGAACAATTGAAATGAAAGATAAAATCAATTCTAGAGTAGACAACAAAGATGCAACCTATGCTCTGATACCAAATGATAAGGCAATCCTAATTCTCAACCCAATGATCCAAGCTTTTGTTGAGCAAGAACCCTTGAATCAAAGAAATTAACACCTCCTTAAACAAGTTAGAATCAACCAAGAGAAAGGCTAGAAATTGATTACCTCTATGATCAAAGATCTAGAAGCAAGAATTGAGATCTTGTTCTAGAATGAGTCATTCCACAATCAAACTTGATCAAGGCTGGATTGAATGRCTCAAAATGYAATCTATCACAAGAATTGCAACAAACCTTAGAAATGGCAATGGGATTTCTAAAGAAAATGTCTCTTGAGAGATCAAATTTCATTCAGCTAAAATCTGCCTTTTACATAGCTTGGATGAGACTTTTTATAGCCATTATATGATTGAAACCCCCAACCCTTCACTTCCCAAAATAAAACCCATAAGTASTAATGACCACAATTGGTCTACTTAATAACCTCTCAGAATTGAACTTTAAAGTTGAAACCATAATTTGGAAGACCAAAAACTMAAAAATTACAAGCAAAATTTGATGACTTAGAAASAACAATTGAATCTTTAAAATGTTGGCACAACGTCAATCTTGCAAACGTTGACCTTCACAACATCGTCCTCTCTTGGATTATTTTGCAGCATCTGAAATAAAGGTTGAACTCAGCCTATCCAATTTTGTACGTGAATAAGGAATGCTTGTTGAAGCTTCTTAGCCTTGGCTCGTGTAATAGGTCCAGTGGAGACGTGCGGAACACCATGATTCTTATCACAGATGCTCTAGAGCATCATGAGTGGCTTCCGGCTCCAGCATAAATGCATCTTCCTGCCATGCTCCAACTACAATTTCACAGCCTTGGAAGCACTTGGCTCGCCCTCGACAAATTCTCCAATTCCTATACAAAACATCCATAATTAAGCATAATTCATTCAAAATGAGGGAATTGAGAATTCTAACAGCTTAGGGACCTAACTAAGTGTTTTTTTCTATTTTCCATGGTCTTTTGATAAGGACTCTCACATTTACACACCAAAATTGCCCAGATTATACCACAAAACACTCTCTTGTGAATAAATCGCCTTAGTCTTAGTGCAAGAGTTGTTTGATTCCTTCCTGGTCTAATTTGGAGTAGATTGAGAATAATTTAGCCACGGTAATATATGGATCATAGACAATTGGTGAAGTTGTTAGCATGCATAATTTGTCCGTTATATTAAGTGTAGAGGTATGATTAGCCTTACTTCGGGACAAGCAATAGTTCAAGTTTGCAGGTGTGATAACTTTCCAAAAGCGAGTTATTTTGTGTAAGAATTTCATATCAATTAGCTAAGGATAGCCACACAAACACCCACTCTACACTAGTTTTTAACAAAGAATGTTCTAAATTCGATGCCCTCTTTAACTTTGTTGACAATGTTGAAAGCTATAAAAAATGGCAAATTTTCGAGTGTTTTGATGTAGCATCGGAATCCAAAGGGAGCAGAAAATAACAAAAGCTGACAGTGACTGAGCTTTACCTTGGGAGATACCATAATAACTTGGAGAAACACCTGGAAGTGAGAGTTGGGGGCCCACTTTATCTGTTTTGTTGCCTTAAAAACAATGAGAGTATAAATACTTACATTTAAGGTTGGCTATACACATCCCCCAACCATCATTTCATTCTCACTTCAAGAAAGCTCCCATGGGTTTGATGAAGACTAGAAAAAGAATAAGTGGAGATTCGTAGAAGCTTTTGAAGACAGAGAGCATGTTTAAAGTTGATATTCCTCAGCTCCATCTTCTTCCCTTCAGCTTTCATTATGTATTGAACTCTTTGTAGTTTTCTTTCTTCTTTTATTTATGGTCGTGGTAGCTAAGTCTTATTTGTAAGGGGGAGGATGTTGTGAGCTGATTTTGGCCTGTAAACTTTGCTTAGGTTTTGAATGATGATATATATAATGAGTTGAAAGTTGTTTTTAATGTTTGAATTTCAACGTGCTTGATCAGCATATTGGGATATCTCTTTATTAGCTTTTGGAAAATTGTAATATGAAGTGTTTGGTTTTATCTCGTGATAGATCTACTTGAGTTAGAGTGTGGATACATAGGAATAAGACTCACCTAGTAAGGCTATACACTAAAGTGAAACGCTGCCATTTTTGCTTTAAAACTTGAATAGTATAAAATCTGGGAAGTCTAGGAAGACTCTATGTCTGTTTGGCCAGTATATCAACATCCTTAATGTTGTAGCATAGTTTACATTAGCCCAGAACAAGTCACATAAACTCTTCTCCGTACCTTTGTTACATCAGTAGTACCCTTCTTATTAAGCTCACTTCGCTTGATAATCGCTTTGATTTTACATTGTTGTCTTTATTTGTTTTCTTATTCAGCAAACACTTTATGCACTATTCTGTTTAAGTTCCATAGCTTTTTTATTGTTCAATATATATTGTAAGTTGTTTGTTTTCTTTAGTAAATAATGAAGTATTTAGTTATCAATCCCTGTCATACGATTTTTTTTATCACTTGCTACAACGGTTGTGTACACTTACAAAAAGGATTCTAAATCGTACAACAGGTGCAAAATTCGTTTGCACAAAATATTTTATTTTATTTTGTTTAGTGCTAATTAAAACCCAAAAGAAACAAAAGTAGGTCTACGTAAGTTTTAAAAAGTTAGTAAAAGTGGGTTCGATGAAATGTTTTTTATTTGGACTCGTTAAAACTTCAAAGTATCGAACTCGGTGAAATTAAGGTTCAAACAAGGAGCAAATTTCGTTTATAGGAAGTATTTTTAATTACTTTTTTGGTTGTTTAAAATAGAACAAACAATTGTAAAAAAATTTAGTACAAGCTAAGTTGTTTGGACGAATTTTTTATTTATTTTTGGACTCATTAAAACTACGAAGCACCAAATCTGGTGTAGTTCTCAAGGTTCAAACAGGGAGCAAAACTGGTTTGCACGAAAACTTTTTTTTTTTTTTAAAAAAAAAGTTTTGCAGCTGATTACAACATAAAAGAAACAAAAGTTTGTCTAAAAGTCGTTTGGAAGAAATACTTTTGTTTTTGACTCATTAAAACTAAAAAGTACCGAACTTGGTGTAGTCAAGGTTCACCCACAAAGCAAAACTGTTTGCACGAAATATTTTAATTTTTTGACTAATTAAAACTCAAAAGAAACAAAAGATTGTCTACATGAGGTTAAAAAGCTTCTATAAGTTATCTGGATGATTTCTATTTTTCTTATATATATATTCAATGAAACTACATAGCACTTATCCTGCTGCAGTCAGGGTTCAAACATAAAGCTAAGCCAAATTTCTTTGCACGAAATATTTTTATTTTTAGGACTGATTAAATTTCAAAATAAACAAAAGTTGTCTACTTAAAGTTCGAAAACTGAGTAAAAGTCGTTTGGGCAAATCAGATTTGTTTTGGACTCACTAAAACTTCAAAGCACCGAACCTTGTGAACTAAAGGATCAAACTAAAACTAGACGCGATACTTGTTTGCACGAATATTATCTTATTATTTGGACAAATTAAAACTCAAAAAGGAATAAAATTTGAATGGGCGAAATATTTTTATTTTGGACTCAATAAAACTACAAAGCCCAACCCTAGCGTAATCAAGGTTCAGACGGAGTAAAACTCGTTTACACGAACTACATGTTTTTGGGCCTAATTAAAAATGAAAAGTAAAAAACTTCGTCTGCTTAAAGTTCAAAAACTGAGAAAAAGTCCTTTGGACAAAATATTTTTGGTTTGGACTTATAGATTGCAAAGCATCGAACTTATTCCTTGGTGCAATTGAGGATGAACTATGGAGCCAAAATTGTTTGCACGAAATATATATATATATATATATTTTTCGTTTATGGACTTATTAAAACTCAAATGAAGCAAAATGTTGTCTACTTGAGTTTTAAGAAGTGGGTAAAGGTTGATTGGGCGAATTATTGAACTTACAAAATTGCAAAGCACCGAACCTGGTGCAGTCAAGGTTCAAACGGGGAGCAAAACTCGTTTGCATGAATTTTATTTTATTTTTTATTGGGACTGATCAAATCTGAAAAGAAACAAATGTTGGTTTACTTAAGGTTCAAAAGTGCGTAAAAGTCGTTTTGAAGAAATATTTTTGTTTTTTACTCACTAAAACTTTAAAGCACCGAACGTGGTGCAGTGAAGGTTAAAACACGGAGCAAAACTCGTTTGTATGAAATATTTTAATTTTTTGGATTGATTTAAAAAAACAGGTTCCAGTGGTCCAACAATACTAAGCTTACTTTTAAGGCAACAAAGTCTTGCTAGCCACACCTGAGCATAAACTTGAAGTAAGTGAACTATCTAAATATCTTACTTTATGAATGCTGATATACCATAATGATACAGTTGAATATTGATATACTATGTTTTACTTGAAAAAAAAAATTCATTTAGAATCATGGGTTAAAGTTCAGTTTTACTGATCAAAATTATACATTTTAGATAACGGCATATAAATTTTTGTCCCTAACCCAATTATAGTTGTCCAAATTAATGACTCTTTTGGACATTTTTTATCATTTGTTATTTAACAATTCTTATACATTTAATTACTTAGGTTATCAAATAAAGTTCATGATGTTTTAACATTAAAGGAAATATAGCAAGATTTGATCGAAAAGAATTATGTTTGATCACCGATCTAACTTGTGACAAATACCCTAAATTCCATGAAATTTATTAGGAAAATAAAAGAATTTCTCACATTAAGAACACATGTTTCAAGTATCGTGAATCAATTGATAGAAGTAATACCATAACAGCCTTATAACATAGGTCTTGAAAATGACGAAATCAGGGTCTTCAAAAAGATGTACTTCAAATTATGTATATCAAGTATATAATGATTTATATACTCCACATAATAAGTATATCAACTGATATACCTTTATATTACTTATACTATGTGTATTAGTTATAACTGATGTAATGTAAATCAATTACAATGAAATATATATAGTATGTATTACATCAAAGTATATCGGATATTCTTTGATGTACACATAAGGCATGTCAAGTATGTCACTAATATGCGAAGTATATCGGTGATATAGGATATGACGACATCAATAATAACGGTACTTAGTATGAAGTATATTAAGCTAGATGATAAGTTAATTAATGTTACCTTATATGTAATACATCAAGGCATATCATTTATAATGATATACCTTATATGAGTGTTGATATACCAATGATATASTTGATTTCATATACTATTGATATATCTGAAAGGATAAACTTGGAATAATAAAAATTTTAAAAGTCATATTTAAAAATTTTTGTCATTATTGTAATACTCAAAAGTTGTTGTTATATTTGTAAAATAGGACAAATATTTTAGTTATCAATTGCAAATTTCCCTTTTTTTTCTCTTCCATTTCCCTCTGGCATAGTTCATTCTCTAACATTTTTTTGTTTCAACCTTTGCTCGTTTTATCTAAAATTTTTTCTTTTTGTTTTAACTTTTCTATCACTACTCTCTAAATATATTGTCCCTAAAATCTCCTTTAAAATTTATTTTTATTTGTCTAAACTTTTATTTCATATTTAGGATGACAAATATCCCTGCAGGGATGGTACCTGCTAAGAGAAATGGGAAGTGTTTCCTATCATTCCCCCATCCCGTCACTCATTCCACTTTTTAAAATGATAAAAATATACTGTATTAAGTATCGTGCTAAATTAAGAATAAAATATTAAATATCTTTTTAAAACTAATTATTTATAGTAGTAAATAATAGTTTTATATATTTTTACTCATTTTTATTTATAAATTCTAAAAATAAATTGAAGAATTAGGTGAGGATGGGAGTAAAAATTTCCACAAGGATAAGGATTGGAGGGCATGCCCGACTTCCACGCTATCTCATTTTCATCACTACTTTACATAGATTTTTTTCTATATAATATATCTTTCCACGACTCTCTAACTTTTTAAAAACATAAAATAAAAAATGGTTATCAAACATGATTATTTTTTTTAAACCAGAAACAAAAACTAGTTGTAAAAATTTTAAACTAAGAACGGAGAAAACCAAAAAAAAAAAAAAAAATCATCGTGTTATCAAATGAGTTCTTTAAGTATCATGTTAGGTATGGGTGGGTAGTAGTCATGTTTATTATTCACCAACTTAGAAATTACCATTTCAAAAAAAAATTAAAAAATTAAAAAAAAATTAAAAACCTTAGAAAGATATAATTAAAAAACGTTAAAAGTAGAAAGGCTATGACTTCTTTTCAAACAACAGTGAGTACAATGAATAGATACCAATCATTAGAACACCAATATTAATGATAGATGTTAAATATGTTACTAAGTTGTTATTAGTACAGTTAATTGGTTAGGCAGTTCGGTATTGTAATATGTTTATATATGCAAGCCTACATTATCATCAAATCAATGAGAAGAGTACTCCTAACATGGTATCAGATGGCTTATGACTCAGCATCTTGATCCTGTTTTCACGTTCTCTAGTGCATAAGTCATATGTGTTGTTTTTTGCCCGAAATTTTTTTTTTTGCTTGCTCTCTCTCATTTGTATTCATGGCAAACTCTTCGCAACCACCTTAAGATCTTTCATCTCCCATCTTTTTGCTGTCTAACATCTATAATTTGGTATCTCTTCGACTCGATTCTTCCAACTTCGTATGTGGAAGTTTCAACTTGCAGCAATCCTTAAAGCCCATAAACTTTATGGCTTTATAGATGGATCGACACCGAAACCTGCTAAGTTCTTGGTTTCGTCTTCTGATAGTTTGTCATCTACTTCGCCTATTGTGAATCCGGCTTTTAGCGACTGGATCGCCAAAGATCATGCTCTCATGACTCTTCTGAATGCTACTCTGTCACCATCGGCTCTTGCATATATGGTTGGGTGTGATTCGTCTCAACAGGTTTGGCAAACCTTGGTGAAGTACTACTCATCCTCGTCCAGAACAAATGTGGTAAATTTGAAGTCAAATCTTCAGTCTATCAGCAAGAAACCTGGTGAATCCATTGATCTCTATATGCAGCGAATTAAAGAACTGAAGGACAAACTTGCAAATGTATCTGTTCTTGTTGACAACGAAGATCTGCTCATCTACACTCTCAATGGTCTACCACCCGAATTCAATGCATTTTGTACTTCCATGTGCACTCGCTCTCAATCTGTATCATTTGAAGAGCTCTATGTCCTATTAGTTTATGAGGAAGCAGCGATTGATAAACAGACCAAGCACGATGAAGTCTTTGTTCAGTCTTCTACTCTCCTTGCGAACATGGCTACGAAAGGTCAGAATTCTAACCCTAATATTCCACGTGTTCGAGGTTTCAATGGTGGTGGTAAAGGAAAATTCCCTAATCCTAATAATCGATCCAAAATATCCTCTCTGGGTACCACTGGTGGTAGAAGCCGTGGCTTTTCAGGTACTGCTATACCATTTGAAATTCAATCGAATCAGTCGTCTTCTGATACTTAACACCATCACATCGTTTGTCAAATTTGTGGCGGCACTGGACATTGTGCTCTAGACTGCTACAATCGGATGAACTACAACTTTTAGGGCCGGCATCCTCCTATCCAATTAGCAACAATGGTTGCTGCCCAAAATCAGGCTGCTTATAATGTTTCTGGTTCGTCCAATGTTGGAAGTGGTGGTGCTTGGCTTACAGACTCAGGATGTAATACTCACATTACTTCCAATTATGGTCAGCTAACAGGTGCCTCTAAATGCAGTGGTGATGAGCAAATTACTGTGGGCAACGACCATTTTTTACCCATAACTCATTCAGGTTCTGGTCTTTTACACACCTCTTCTTCCTCACTTGTTCTCAAACATCTTTCTTACTCACCCGATATTTCGTCCAATTTAATTTATGATCATTAACTTTGCCTTGATAACGGTTGTTCCATAACCTCTAATGCTAATAAGTTTCTCATTCAAGAAAACTCTTGGAGTCGGATTCTCTTTCAAGGCCCTAGTATTAATGGGTTATATCCCATTCACTCTTATATTCTTCCATCACATGATCAAATTCTATCTCGGCCTAATGTTGCTCATGTCGGAGCTCGCACGTCCTCTTAAGTTTGGGACGATAGGCCATCCCATTTCGACTGTTCTTAGCTTTGTTCTTTGTTCTATGAATCAAATGCATAGGTTATCTTTGAAGGGATGTGAATCCCGGAGGGGAAGCGGACCGTTGTTCGTGATATTTGGGAAACAAAATCACAAAGTGCAAAAAGAAAACCACAGGGGAAAAATTACCTTTGAAGAACTTTTCTTCAATGAATTTCCCGACACTACCAATGAGTCTTCCGTGCTATCCTCTTGGTCTCAAGAACACGCTTGTGGGAGCGTTTCGTTTGGAAGAAGAGGGGATTTTTGAGAGAGATCGATTGAGAGAACTGGGAGAGCTTTTTTCTCTGTTCTGTTTCAGAACAGTTGTGCAATCCCAGAAAAAACAAGTGATGTCAGGAGTTACCCCACTTCACATAACTCCACACTCCCCTGCAATAATGTAGGGGAGTTATTAATTAATTATATTAATTAATTATATTAATATAATTAATAAATTAAATAATTATTAATCAAATTAATAATTAATTAATATTAATAATTAATTAACTAAATGTAATATTAAATAATTAACAATTAATTATTTAACATTTAATTMAATATCTCATATTTAATTAAACCATATTCTCTCGTATAACCTATAGTTCTAATGTACATCTTATGCACATTATTTTTAACCTATAGTTTTAATATGAATCTTATTCATATTAATTTTATTTGAATCTCATTCAAATAATTTCTTTCATAATATATAGTTTTAATTTATAATTAACTATATATTATAATGTATCAATATACATATAATCTCTTTAGTAATTTGAACAATTCAAATTCTTCCAAAACTTGACCTCGTTCTACCCGTTATGATCTAGTAAAGGGACCTAATGGACCTACAGATCCGAAGCTCCAACGATACGAGATTAATCGGTCAAACTCATTTACCGAGTTAATCAACAGTCGTTAACTACGGGTCATTCCACTAAAGACCTGCAGTTGCACTCTTCTCACTGCAGAATGTTTTCGTGTCCACGGATATACGACCATTAATGACAAGTCAATCCTTCACGAGTGCTCGTAACTCAAGTTGGGTCAAATTACCGTTTTACTCCTGAGTTACACCTTACTTCTTAAATACCACTGCTCCTCTAATGAACAACTCGGTTATGGTCCGACCAATAACCAGAAGTCCCTCTTGGGCCAATGAGAGGGTGGGGCCCCTTGTTCAAGTCCCAGAGTCAGCATTTAAGGGAAGACTCATCTACTCCCCTAAAGTCGGAGATGAGTGAATTCCATCTTGTGAAGTTATGTTCTCAGCTCCGCACTCGGTCTCGTCCCCAAAATGGTAGGAATGTTGAGTCGGCAACTTGGGCCACTCTTACCCATACAGATCAAAGGACGAGCCCTCACGAGCAGGAGTCCATAACACACTCAGGATTGAGAATGAGTTGTCTGGTCATCCTAAGAAACAACAATCTATTAGTTAACGTTGTTACATCTAAAGATTGGCTATTTCGTGGTCCGATCTTATACAAACTCATTGTATAGGATAGCCCCACTCGCATGTCTCCACACGGACGACCTGGATCGAGTCATCTGTAACCTTTACAGAGTGGGCCGTATCCATAGTGTTTCAGGATAAGGTACCCAGCCTTATCCATATACTATAGACCCTTTAGGTTATTCACGGGACATTATCCACTTGTATATCAGGGTATATCAAATATATACCTTGTATATCAAGGGTATATCAAATATATACCTAGTATATCAAATATATACCCAGTACATATACTATCCCGGTTACACTAAAATAACCTCGGATGTTTAGTTTATTAGATTTTGGACAATGCAATGCTATGAATTCAACAACAAAATTATTGAATAAAACTTTATTGAATATACATTTGTTTTTACACAAATACAAACCACGAGTTTAGAGCAACACACCCAACAATCTTTTCCTCGGTTACTGTGTCATTGTATCCTCTTGAATTACTTCATAGTGATGTATGGGGCCCTGCTCTTCAAACTTCAATAAACGACTTCAATTACTATGTGTCATTTGTTGATGATATGTCCAATTATACTTGGTTATTTCCTATTGCTCGAAAATCTGATGTTCATACTATTTTTCAGCATTTTAAGTCGTTAGTTGAAAATTTACTCTCCTCTAAATTTAAAATTCTACACAGTGATGGGGGAGGTGAGTTTGTTAATCACAATCTAAGTTCTTTTCTTGGTCTTCATGGCATTATGCATCAAAAGTCCTGTGCTTACACCCCTCAACAAAACGACACTGCTGAAAGAAAACACCGTCATATCATAGAAGTTGCTCTTACCTTATTTCGAAATCTTCTCTTCGTCTTAAATTTTGGCCTTTTGCTTTTTCCGCTGCTATTTTTCTTATTAATAGGCTGTCTTCTCCTTCTTTATCCCATAAATCTCCATATGAACTATTGTTTCATCGTTCTCCTGATTACTCCTCTCTTAAGGTCTTCGGATGTGCTTGTTATCCTTTACTCAAACCATATATATCTCATAAACTTCAACCAGAAACATCTCAATGTGTTTTCTTAGGTTATCCGCTAGACTACAAGGGGTATTTGTGCTACAACATGAGTAACGACCATATTTACACCTCTCGTCATGTCATCTTTGATGAATCTATTTTTCCCTTCTCTAATGTTCCCTTTTATTCTTCTACCGTGCCTTCCTCTTCTCCTTCTTCTTCCTATTCTATTCTTCATCTCTTATATTCTCTCTTCTGTCCTGATGTTTCCTCTGCTTCACAACCTTCAACTATATCTCCTACATCTCCTTTATCTTCTTCCTCACCCACTATGACTCATCATTCCAGTAATTTTTCTCAATCATCACATGCTCCTCAGACACCTCATGTTTCTGTCCATAATGAGGGTTCTTCGATACATTATGATGTCTTGCCACCTACAGCACCTACTTTATCCAATTTAACTATTGTTGCTCTACCTAATAATGTTCATCCGATGCAAACGCGAAGGAAATCTGGTATATCCAAAAGAAAAGCCTTTATGACCTCTAATTCTGTTGAGTCTATGGAACCTACTTCCTTTACAGCTGCTTCGAAATTACCTCAGTGGCAAAATGCTATGTCTGAAGAGTTTGATGCTCTTGTTAATCAACATACTTGGGTCCTTACTCCTTTGCCTATTGGGAAGACTACTATAGGTTGTAAGTGGGTGTATCGAATAAATCATAATCCAGATGGGAGTGTTGCT
Source organism: Momordica charantia (assembly GCF_001995035.1). The sequence goes on from NW_019105060.1 coordinate 14,409, forward strand.
CGTTATAAGGCACATTTAGTACCAAAAAGGTATGATCAAGAATCCGAAATTGATTATGAGGAAACATTTAGTCCTATTGTAAAGAAACCAACCGTAAGGATTATCCTTTCTGTTGTTGTCCAATTTGGTTGGTCCCTTAGACAATTAGATGTTAAAAATGCTTTCCTCCATGGTGAGCTTCATGAAGAGGTTTATATGCAACAACCTCAAGGCTTTGTAAGTTCTTCTTAGCCTCAGTAAGTTTGTAAGTTGCTGAAGTCGTTTTATAGTTTAAAATAGGCACCTCATGCTTGGAATGAGTGTTTTACGTCCCACTTGCTTACTCTTGGCTTTGAAGCTTCTCATGCCGATTCTTCACTGTTTGTGCAACATTTAGATGATTCTATCACATATCTTCTTCTCTACGTGGATGATATAATTGTTACACGCAGCAACTTATCTTAAATTGATGATTTGGTCTCCCAATTCCGTCTTCGGTTTGATATGATTGACTTGGTACCTTGAAGTACTTTTTGGGGCTTGAGATTGGTTATTCTGCTATTGGAATTTCAGTCCATCAAGCCAAATAATCTCGTGATATTCTTTCTAGGTTTGGTATGCTGAGTTCCAAGGTTTGTGCTACACCTATTTCACTTACTTCATCTGCTGCTGATTCTAATCCTTGCTCTGATGAAGATGGTTGTGTTTATCACGCCATGATTGGTGCTTTACATTACCTTATGTTTTTAAGACCTGACATTGTCTTTTATGTTGGAAAGTTGTCTCAATATATGTATGCTCCTCTACATTGTCATTTGGTAGCTGCTAAACGAATATTGAGGTATATTAATGGTACTCTATCTTCAGGTCTTTTATTTCGTAGGGATGCTTCAGTTCTTCGATCCTTGAATTTGATTGCTTACTCAGATTCTGATTGAGCGGGTGATTATTCTGATCGTCGTTCCACCACCGATCTTGTTATCTTCTTAGGCACTAATCCCATCTCATGGGCAGCCAAGAAGCAATCCACCGTGTCTCGTAGCTCCACAGAGGCAGAGTATAGAGCATTGGCTGTTACCACAGTAGAGCTTTGTTGGATTCGACAACTCCTCAAGGATCTGTGTATTATTGGAGCTCAACCCCCACTGCTATATTGTGACAATGTATCTATAATTTAGTTGGCGAGCAATCCGGTGTTTCATGGAAGAACTAAGCATGTGGAGATTGACTTTCACTTTGTTCGTGAAAGAGTTGTTTGGAAGGAACTTGATTTGAAGTTTGTCTCTTCTACGCTTCCGCTGGCAGATCTGCTAACCAAGCCCCTCAATACTACTCATTTTCAATTTTTAAAATCCAAACTCATGTCTTCTCAAGACATCTGTTTGCGGGGTATATTAATGATAGATATTAAATCTGTTACTAAGTTGTTATTTGTACAGTTAATTGATTAGCCGTTCGGTATTGTAATCTGTATATATATGTAAGCCTACTTGTTATTAAATCATGAGAAGATCACTTCCTTATTTTGGAAGATTATAACAACCAAAACATATTGTTTATGCAAGGATATGCACAACAGTGTATTTCAGATTGCAGCTCGAACTCGGCCTCCGGACCGATCTGAACACTTGGGCGGACCTGCACAAAAAGGTGAGCACTCCGATGATCAAGTCAGTATAGGTCGGATTCCCAGTTTAGTTCGAGGCCAGAAATCATCGTACCTGATCGTGGAGTGAAGTCCTCTACTTATGGGTGGTAGTCCCGCTAATCTCGCAACGGTTACACTCTGTAATCTCGGGATCGTCAGTTACGTCCGGTAATCTCGGGACCGACGATTATGCCCGATAATCACGCCGCTGACAGTAATTCGCATCGGCCCCCACCGAGCTTCCCGGTAGGTCGGACCTCGGCCAGGTTCACCTCGGCCCTCATATTTAGCATCTATCAACGCTAGTAGTGGTGATCTCGGCCGTCCGAGCTGGGCATGACTCATGAGTCATCTTGGAGCACCAATAGGGGTCCTCCACGTGTCCAGGGTATTCTCTTCCCCAAACATTGGCCCCCTCTCTGTCTGGTCCGATCTCGACCTGGCAGAGAAGTTCACTCGATTTGCTTTGGACGCGTGGCGACTTCCTATTCGTGGGAAAATATAACCATCGCGGAAGATTTATCGTCGGAATATTCAAATATTCCGACGCTTCGGATCTTAGGGAGGATCCTAGCCGCTCGTTGATTACACGTGTACGGTGGGGAAATTCTTCCGACGGGCTATAAATGCCCCCAATCCTTCAGGTCATACCTTACGTTCCCTGAATTCTTGGAGTTCGATCTGAAGGCAGCTCGAACCCTTGGTAGGTCGGTCTCTTCCCTCACTTTCTCTTTCGAACGTAGTTGCCATGTCGTCCTCTTTTAGCAGCAACTTAGCATCCGATGAGGACTTAGCTCGTAGGTTAGAGTCCGAGCTCGAGGAGATAGAAAACTTTAGATTCTCCGATGACGGGGAGGATAGTGACGCCTCCACTTCAGGTCAGGG
>NW_019105063.1:0-16787 GCF_001995035.1 Momordica charantia
TTGAGGATAAATGTCAAGGGCTGGTGCCTGTCTCTTATACACATCTTCGCCGTCGCTCCGGTTCATCGGGTCTGGTGCAAGTGACGTCGGAGTCGCCATTGCAGAAAAATAGTCGCTGCAAGCCAGATTTTCAGGAAGACGTTGCTAGTTCTGGGGTCGTACCACCGTCGGGTCGCTGCTGGAATGACTCGCCGCTGCTGCTCGCATTGAGAAACACCACCAGAAACTGGGGCGTCGTTCGTGTGGCTCGGTCGCCGGAGCTATGGTGGCCGGCGGCAAAAATCGAGAGAGGGGGGTTGGTGGCTGCAACAAGAAAGGGAAAAGGGGGAGAAAGAGATGGCTAGGGTTTCTTTTGTTTTCCAACATTTTCTTTAACTTGTTTTAAAACCTAAAAGCCCAAACCTTTATTCTTGAAGGTGGCCCAACTAAATAAAACAATGACCCAATAATTATAGTTTTAAAAAAAACAAATAAAACCCACAACCCTGAACAAAATAGTTAACTTAAACTCTAAAACCCAAGAATAATAATTCAAAGAAAAGTAGAATTTACGAAGGAAAATCCTAAAACCCCCTGAATTTAAGATTTAACTAAAAATCTCCTACACAGGTCGAGAACTTAAATTATCTTAATCCAATGAAATTAATCTTAATTCTAATTTAGCCAAAAAATTAGAATTTCAAAGTTAGAAGATCCAAGAATTAAAGTTATCAACTTAGGGAAAAATCCAAAGACATTATTTATCTCTTAAAATAAACGAATCAGAGAACGCGGGGCGTTACAGGTTTCCTTTGGACCCTTCAGAGGCCGTTCTTAAGCTCTTTCTGATGTTGCTTGAACTGCTGCAGTAGGTCCTCGTTGTTGACCGACTCTGATCTCCTCGGGAAGTTGTCTCTCTTGGAGTACTTCTGATCCAAGACATTGCGAAGGTCTTGTTCGTTCAGTGAGGAGAGGCAGGCGCGCATGTCTTCCTGCTCTCAAGGGCGATCGTTTCCCCCAAGGACGAGCTTCGACGAGTTGCGTCCTATCAACCTTTCCTGGTCGGCCCCGGTAGCCTTTGCTTTCCCCCTACGGGAGTCGCGCTAGACCTCGGAGAGCTTGGGTAGCAGCTCTCCCGTTGTCAGTAGTGCCTCAGTTAGGGCTACGACCAGAGCCCTCATGGCATCCATTTCTTCTTGTGGGTCGAACACCACATCGACCTGGAGGCGAGACTTCGATCTCTGGGAGTTGGTTCGGGTCTTCGGTTTTCGACTTGCCGATGGTTTGGAGGCACCTGACCGAGCTTTCGGGTCTTTGGAGTGGTGGTTGCTTGATTTTTTGGAACCTTCCGTCGTGACTAGCATTCGAGTAATCTGTTTGATATGTCTACGACAGTTGATTCCCACAGACGATGCCAACTGTTGATGGACAAATCTGCCAAGGCACGGAAGACAACTTGGAAGGTCGGGATCGATACTTAGAGTGTTCTTTAGGGGTACCTGCAAGACAGGTAAGCCACTCTGATGCCCAAGTCAGTACAGAGTCTGAGCTCAACTGATCAGTATCAGACATATTTTTTGTACCTGAGCATCAAAAGGGGTATTTATAGCGGTCAATAGGGTGGATAGCTGTCCCATCCGGGTATAGCCCTGCTCGAGCTAGATTCCCCCGAGCGACCTTTGGTCTCAGCCATGGACCGATCTGTTCCTGGTTCCATTAGGCGAGTCTGGGTACCATGTTTTTTAGTGGTGGCGAGGTCGGCCGTTTGTAGGAATCGTATACAGGTCGGGCGCCCATAGTTTGACCTTAGATGAACTTCTTTTGGACTTTGCATAAATTGATTTATCAATCCTAAAGCATACGTAATATCTAGTCCTGTATGAGATATATTAATTTTCAACTAATCTATAGTAAGTTTCCTTATTTATTGAAAGACTCTCTTAAGCTGCACATAATTTACGGCTTTGATCAATTGACGTTCCTATTGATTTGCTATGAAGCTTTCATGTTTTAAAATAAGTCAATCACATACTTTTGTTGTGATAAAAATATGTCATGTTTAGAATATGTGACTCTCATCCCATGGATATATTTAGCTTTCCAAGTTCTTTAATTTCAAACTCCTTGATTAGACAATTTCTTAGTTACCTTGTTCATTACCTGTTTGGGTTTATAAGAGTATAAACAAAATCCAACATTGAATAGGAAAGAGGATGATCATGGGTATATAAGAGAGGACAATAATCTCCATTGGTATAAGGCATTTTAGGTGTAACAAAAAACAAAGTCGTGAAGGTTATGCTCAAAGTGGACAATATCATAACACTATAGAGATACTTGGGGTTACATGAGTACTGTTGTCTTTAACAAGTGGTATCAAAGTCATGGTCTAAACTTAGCTGTGCTGGTGAAATCCTTGGGTGCCGAACAAAAACGTAATGAGCCTTTGAAGATGTAGTCATAGTGTGATCTGTGGTTGTGCTATATCTAGGTGTGCCTGGAACTTTGGGTAAGAGCAAGCTCTTGTTGTTTTCCGAGAGTGGAGAGATGGTTGACTACTTGAGGGATCCTTGTTGAGTTGTAGCTAATCCAACATTGAAGGGCTTGCTTTAGTCCATACAATGTTTTTCTCATTTTACATACCTTATTTCCTGCTTGCTTATACCCAGGTGGAATTTCCATATAAGTTCCTCTTTAAAATCACCATGCAGAAAAGCATTTTTACATCATATTGTAACATGTCTATCTAGGATTTAAAGCAAGAGATAGAAGTATTCGTACTGTGTTCATTTTCGCAACAGGTGCAAGGTAATCGACTTCATAGGTTTTGGTATATCCCTTTAGCAATGAGGCCAAGGCTGTTGTAGATGTTGCTCAAGCTAAGCTCAACAAGATTAGGGCCTAGCTTAGGGGATCTCAATCCAAGGTTGAAGAGCTCAGGAGACCTTGGAATAGGCTCACGAGGCCATGAGGATCATGATCATAAAGGAGGAGAAGGTTGAGCTTTAGGGAAGTTCGAGGGGCTGGAGGGAAAGCTGAAGGATAAGGAATTCCTTGAAGAGAAGTTCCGAGTTATTGAAGCCTTTGTGAAGTTTTTAGCAAACATTTTTCTAATGACAGATTCAAGTTCGCCCTTCATAAGACTAGGAGTTTCTTTCCAAACTTGGACCTCACGAGCTTAAGGCATCCTAATTTGTGATCAAGGCATCCATTTACGATCTTGAGGCCCCTACATCGATGTCCAAGCGATGTGGATGAACCTGAGCTAAAGGCATCCTAATTTGTGATCAAGGCATAAATTTAGGGTCTTGAGGCCTCTACATCGATGTCTAAGCGATGTGGATGAACCTTAGGCTTCTTCAAGTGGCCGTACCAAGGAGTTCAAAGCTTCAGAAGAACAATTAGGCCTAGGGCAACTTTTCCATCCTTTGGTTTTACTTTTATTTAATTTTTGTCGTAATATTTTTTCCTTATATATATATATTTCCTTTTCTTAAAGTAAGTGCATATATACCTTTGTCTTTCACATCAATGGAAACTAAGTTTTCTTTACTCAGCTACCTTATGCAGTTTGTCTTTCACTGCATTTTAAACTTATCTAATTTATTGACTTCAAGCTTAATTCCTATCGAGCTTAGTTTCAACTTAAGGAAAAAGTACTTAATGGTTTGGGCTAAGCTTTTGTCATTCTAACTTAGTGGTGATCCAATGAGATCAGGTTTACCCTTGTTGAGTTGTAGCTAATCCCATTGTCTTAGTCAAGGTTGGAAGGAACGAGTTTGGTTATAGGGCCATTCTTTGAGGCGAGAATATGCAAAGGTTGGCCCTTTTAAGCTCGTGCTTTGCATTTAGGCGTAGTAAAAGTGTATCTATCTGATGGCCCCCAGTTGAGTGTAGGTTGGATTAGTCAAACTTGATCAAATATGATAAACACACCTTTTATTAATCCATTAGAACATTTTTACATTCCATTTGAGAATAGACGTTTTTATAATTCATGAATAATAAATTTTCAAGTGCCTCGCATTCTATGAGTGGGGAACCAATTTAACCACATAGGTTGGCGAACATGTAGGTGTTTGGGTGCATAATATCTTTCACTTCGAGGGGCCTTCTCAGGTCAGTTCATTTTATTTGATCACTGGTCTAAATTGTGATGAATATCTTAAATTGGATGACATAACCGATAAAAAGGAAACAATTCTTCATATTTAGTAACATATTTAAACATTGTGAATCAATTTATAGCAGAGATATCATTCTAGCTTTTTAGCATAGTTTCTGGAAATGATGAAATCATGGTAAAAATTATCAATTTTATATATTTCTTATTAGGTATATTAAGTATGTGTATATCAAATTTACCTTATGGAAGGGTAAAATTGGAATAAACAAAAAACAAAAATAAGATTCCAAAAGTTTTGCAACCTTTGCAAAATGTAAAAGTTGTACCTACATTTGGCATATGGCTCCAACCAAGAGGTTGTGAGTTCGAATCCCCACTCCAACATGTTGTAAAAAAAAAGGTTGTGGCTATGTTTGTAAATATGGCCAAAATAATTAATTAGCTACGAACTATTAGTTCCCTAAAATAAACGTATTTATGAAAAGATAATTATCTTTTGTTTTTTTCCCCCAAAAATATCACAAACTTAACTTTTGATTGGCTGCATGTGATTGTATTGGTTTTCCATTTGTGATTTTTGTAAAATTCTAATCCTAATGTTATATATTAAATACATATTCCATTATGTGCAGTTTTCCCTCTATTTATTTTATCTTATTTCTATCGCTAGATTTCTAATTTTATTGAATATTCTCTCTCCAAATTTAAACCCACTTAATTAACATATATAATTCTTCTTATTTTTTAAAGTAAAAGTGTTTACACTGAAATATATAATCCAAAAAATGTTTACACTCAAATATATAATCCACATTTTAATCACACTCTAATATGACTATTGCCTTTTAGTTGTTTCCTTTTCTTAATGGGCAACTCACAATGTTCACAAAATGATAAATTATACAATGCTTTAATTAAACTTTATTCAAAATATGTATTATTAGGAACAACTTAAATAGACTTCATAAAGAATTGTTTTGAAACCCATAATTATATGTTTATAGATCATGTTGGTTTGTGATAAATCCAACAAACTTTACAAGTACCAATCATAATCTGATTATATTAGCGTGACATAATTTTATTTTAAAATTGAGTTTAATTCTAACATATAGATCAAATATTTAGTGAAACGAGACAATACATGTAATTCTATTTTCTTTACACAGAAAAAGTTTTACTCCTTAAATTAGACCACAACTTTAAATCAAAATTTACAAATAGAATATTGTGAATAGTGATTGCGACAGTGTAACAACATATGGGTCGTTCCTTTAACAAATTAATTTTAAAATAAAAAGTAAAACAAAAACTCCTTGGAATGGAAGAGATGTTGATGGTTGGATTTTTGAAAGCCAACCAGAAAAAGCAATAATACCACTAATTTTCCTTTAAACAAGGGGTAAAGAGGTCATCTTCTTCCACACCATGAATCATGATCATCACTTCCACTCCTAACTCTCCATCATTACACAGTTAATTTAATTTATTCCAATGTTATCTCATTATTATTTCTACCATCATTGCCTTAACTTTTCTTAAAAATATTGACATGGTCAAACAAATCAAAACCTACACCCTCATTTCTGATAGAATCTATGTAGAGCAAACAAATGTACTCGCCTAGCTTAGGCCTAGAACCACTTTCCTCGTAATCATGACATCACTCTTTGAAAAAGTTCAGCTCTCTAATAACAGGCCCTAAAATACAGTTTTATCTCGTATTAACCAATAGTATTAGTATAGAATTGTCAACCATGTTATTCCAGTCGCTTGAGTAATTTCTCTGTGTTTCATGGCTCTACAAGCTTCGAGTCCGAAGCTCCTCCCTCTCCTCGGTGTCCTTGTGAGTATCTGTTGGCCCAAAAGAGATAGTTGAAGAAATTGACAAAACTGAGGCCCGCCAGTAACCAGTAGAACAAGTCCAATCTGTCATTGTTGAGGTCATTGTGGCTGAGCCAGCCACCAGCGGCAGAGCCACGAGTGATCTTGTTGACTAGAGACACCAAAAGAGAGCTCAAGTAGAAGCCAAAGGAGTAGGAGCAGTAAGTCATGGCAGTTAAAAACGACTGCATCCCCTCAACTGACTGCTTGTAGAAGAACTCCACCAGCCCGACTGCAGTGAACAGCTCCGAGATCCCGAAAATGACGAACTGCGGTGAGATCCAAAGGATCGAGAGAGGGGGTGCCCCAGCGGCGGAGGAGTTTCGCCGCTTGGTCTCAACCAATGCGGCGGAGACCATGGAGAAAGTTGCGACGAAGAGGCCGGTGCCGACGCGCTGGAGGGGGGAGATGCCGGAGGGGGCGCCGGTGAGGCGGCGGGCGAGGGGGACGAAGGCGGTCTCGTACAGTGGAACGAGGAAGATGAGGATGAGGTAGGGGATGGCTTGGAGGGAAGCGGGAGGAATTTGAAACTTGGGGGTGAGCCATGAATCCATGGAAGTGCCTTGTTGGACTGAGAAGGTTTGAAGCTGAGCTAAAATGGTGTTGAAGATTATGGTGCAGGCAAATATTGGGATCACTGAGAGAATTATTTTCACTTGCTCCACTTGTGCCACTGTGCACAGCTTCCATGGACTTTCTTCCCTTCCCTCATCATCTTCACTTTTTATGCATGCCTTGTCAAGGAATCTGTAAATATATATATATACCCATCATGTTTACAATATTTTTAAAGTTAAACTAAAATCAATCTTCATCAAACACAAAATTCAACCAACAAAAAGCAAAACTCGTTCATAAAAATACCCGAAACAAGCTACAAAATCAAGGAATAATCTAAAAACTTGTTCAAACTTAGTAACAAAGTGCTCAAATTTCAACTAATTGAAAGCACTGTACAATTGGAAACATTAATCTCCGTATTTACTACAACTTCCTCCTTTACCACTGTTTAATATCTAACAATTGAGAAAGAAATGCAAAAACAAAAAGTTTTCTTTTGAGAAATCCCTTTCCGAATCAGTATACTTTCCAGAATATACCTTACTCATAAATCTTTAGAAAAAAAATGAAAACTGATTAAGTGAATGATTTAAATGGATGAAATTAAAAGTTTATTATAAATATTTGAGATTACTAAAATTTGACACCTGAACTTGTCGGTGTGAAGGAGTTTGAGGAGGCCATTTTCAGTGCCATGGAGCATCTCAGAATTCGAAGGACAGATTTGCTTCCTCTTGGTAAATGCAGCTACAAAAACCTATCCCAACAAAAAATAAATGGACAAATTAGCTCTTTTGTAATCTCAATTTTCCTTTTTACTTAATATTAAACTTAATCACTTTGTTTGAAATCTATAAATAAAATTAAATTATGAGGTCTGCAGTCCAACTATCAACTTGAAATTACAAAATGTCAATCAATTCCAAGTCACATTTTGAATAATCATTGAGTACTCAAAAAACTATTTATAAATCAATTTAGTGCTTTAGAAATACTATAGATTTAAAAATATATATATATTAACTTGAAATCATTTTGAGAGTCAAACTAAACATATTAGAAATTAAAATTAATCCAAAAAATACTTATAAAAAAAATAGTCCTTTTACTTAAAAAGCACTTCATTTCAAAAGTCATCATAGAGATAAAAGAGTGGGTTAGGCCAATTACATCAAAATTGCTTTTTAGATAATCATCTCTCAAGTATTTCTTCAAAAACTATTTACAAATCCATTTAAAAGATCTATAGTAATTCTAAAAAAAAAAAGACTCCTTCATTACTTAAAATAAATAGTAACTTCTTGTCTCAGCACTCAAGTACTTAAAATGCAAAACATCAATCACTTCAAAACTGGTTTCTAGACCATCACTTAAAAACTACTTTATGCACAATCACCCCTTTGATCAAAAACTACTTTTAAGCCAAAAAGTTAAGTCCTCTGAGTACTTAAACCACAAAAGCAAGTTACATTTTAAACAGTCATCTCTCGCACGAGTATTTCATAGAAAACTGGCTTTAAACCAAAAGCTTAAATCATCTCTCGAGTACTTTACTGGAAAAGTATATCACTTCAAAACCTCTTCCTGGACAATTATCTGTCACATAAGGATTTCGTCACAGGAAAATACTTGATTCTTTAACGTTGAGAATCAATCTTGTCCTCACCACTCTTATATATCTGACAATTAAAAGAGAGAAATGCAAAAAATAGAGACTTTTTATAAAAGCTAATGAATTGTCAATTTTTCGACCGCAGTGATAACAAGATTTGAAATCAACCTACAAAAGCCCAATCACTTCAAAACCACCTTTTGAACAATCGTCTCTTGCACGAGTATTTCATCAAAAACGAGTTTTGATCTGAAAAACGATCCCACAAATAAGAAAGAAAGAGAGATACGGAATGAAGAGAGAGGGAGGCATGATTGAAAAATACTTGAGCAATTGGGGTGAAGATGGTGCCGCGAGGAGGGGTATTTCTATAAAGGGAAGTGGCGGAGAGAAGGCAGATGAGGCCAAGAAGCATGGCGGCGGTGGAGACTCCAAAGCCAACGTCCATGCCGGCGTGGGTTTGGAGCCACACCAGGAGAGTGAGCGCCGCGAGCTCTCCAGTGCAGAACGCAAAGTAAGCGCAGTTGAAGAAAGTGGAGAGCTTTTTTAACTGCTTTGGGTCCTCCTTTGGGAATTGGTCTGCCCCATGGGATATGATGTTCGGCTTCAAACACCCACTTCCCAGAGCCACCAAATACAGCGCGACGAAGAACATCGCCGCTTCGCACCCGCTCGCCTCCACGCACGGCGTCGATGTGGCAGCCATGTCGCACGGCGCCGGCCTCAGTCCTGGGTAATGGGCTTGCACTGTCAGCAGAGTGAATCCCTGCACCACAGAAATAGACATCTTAAACCTGAGAATGTTAAGCTTCAAATTCGAGTGGAGGCTATTGAGTTTTTGACAAATTAGAGAGAAGAGTGTGGAGGTAGTTAAACGAGTGTAAGGTGTGAGGTGTGGGGATTTGAAGTTCCGATTTCAAAGGAAAAAATAGATGTCATTTATGAGACACACTGGTCATGTGTTAGAAGTATTATTTGGGATGTGGATTTTAAAAATCTATGCCAAGAAGTAGGTTTGAGGGGAGYAGGTATGGATATGGTTGACAACCACTTGAGATAAAGAAGTGATAAGACATAGAAGTGATGAAATCCTCGAGTGTCGAACAAAGACGTGATGAGACTCAAAAGGTGTAGTCATGGTGTGATCCGTTCTATCAAGGTGTATCTGGAGCCTTGGATAAGAGCTAACTCTCGTTCCAATCTAATCCGAGAGTGGACAGATAGGTTAACTACTTGAGGAGAGGCTTTCGGTAGTACTTTGTTTAAAGAGTGCAAAAAAATTTCCAAAAGTAATGATCTATCGTATGTAAGAGAGTACAAATTATCTTTTTGAAAAGAGACATTTGGGATGAAACCAAAAGATTTAAAATTTCTTTGAGAGAATCTTTTGAGTTGACAACCTTTTTTAAGAAATAAGTTAGAGAGTAAAGCCCAAAATTTGAACTCTTTATATCAAACTCTCTTTTCCTTTCTTCGCTCTGTCCTATATACGGTCGTAAGCAATAACGATGTGACGGGACTTACAGAGAGCTCGACGAGGCCGAAAACGAGCATGGTGCGGAAGCTGCCGAGATAAGAATCGGAGACGAAGCCGCCGAGAAGCGAGAGAAGGAAAACAGTTCCAACGAAATTGGTCACAACGTTTGCAGATTTTGAAAGAGGGAAGTGCATCTGAGTGAAGACGTATGTTATCAGATTATTCCCAACTGCAGCAATTGCCATCATCTCGAATGCTTGAAGCCCTGACCCAAAACAAACCAATACATACACTTCAATTCTTTAGAACACAGAAAACAAAAAACAAAACAAAAAAACTAAGTTTTAGAGATAAAACACAGAGAAAAAGACCAAGAACAAAGGCAGCAGCAGCCATTCCCCCATGATAATTGGAGCTGCAGGCTCTGCCTCTCCAATCAACAGACGTGGAATTCTCTTTCAACTTTGAGGATTTTGTCTTCTCCAACACATCTCCCATTTTTGTTTCTCTTTTTCGTTCTTTTGACAGAAAACAGAGAAGGATGTGCAAAAAAGAGGTAAAAAAATTTGAAAAATGTTGTAAATTTCAAAGCACTGATTAAGCCATAGAAATGAAATGCGTTGGGCCTGCTTTGGTATTTATAGCTGAACTCGGGTCGTGGCACTACTGGTAGTGGGAAATGGGCCCAACAAAACCAAGGGAAGTCAACAAGTAGAAGAAAGTAGAGAGAGTAGAAGTTGGTTGTTCTAATATTATATTTGTTTGTAGGTTTCATACTTGGATTTTGATGGTTAATGTGTATTTTAACATCTATAATTTAAAAAGTTTTCAATAAATTTCCAACTTTTATGTTTATCTAATTTTGTATTTTAAAAATTTTGATTTTGTGTTTATTAAGTCTGGGTGTTGTTGACTTTAGTGAAGTTGAATTTTTCCTTATATATTGTTTAAGAATTATATTGGTGAACTAAGTTATTTCGGGTGAGTTCGGTTAGGATTATGGAGCCAAAACTTAGGCTTCACAGGAGGCAACGTTGAGATGATGGGTGTATGTAGCGTCTCAATACCACCGCCATAAACCCAGCAAGAAAAACAGGTATGAAGAATTACGGTAGACGATTACAACGAATTTCTATCAAACTTTATTGTTTCAATCTGATTTTTTGAAGAAGGAAAAAGGGAGCAATGAGAATGAGCTTGCGAGAAAGGATGTTGCAGAGTTTCAGAAGCAGCCTGTTTTTGTGGATTTAGTAAGGGTATACATGGTGAAATCCTAAGTAGCCGTTGTAATGGTACTTAGAAGTCAGGTAGTTATAGTTGTGATATTTAAGGGTCTTCTACGAGAGCGAGACAAATTTTATTGCAATCTTAATATCATAATAGAACTGTTGTTGCAAAAGACTGTACGTAGTCTTGTATTTTGGGGCAAACTGATATAAACTCTAGTGTTAGACTTTTGTATTCCCATCTTGTAATTTATTTTGTTATTACTAAATTGTGATAGGCTTCGTTACATGGCAGGGGAATTGGTTAGGTGCTAATTTGATTGCCCTATTTATTAGAAGATTATTTTCCCATAAGTTTGAATGTGGTTCTACACTTAAAAGGATTCTATATGTTAAGGATCCCATATCGAAAAGATAATGGACCACCTAATAATGGTTTATAATATAAGTGGGCTACTCCTCTCATTGTCAATTGGTTTTGAGATGGAATCCCATGAATATTAATACAGTATTACGACAGTATAAGCCCTGTAATTTGTTTATGTATCTAACCAATAGAGATGTTGTCTTTCACTTATATACCAAAATGTAAATAGATCCTTACGTCAAGATGGATCATTTTATGTATTTTCTTTTAGTCTTCTCTATGAATTCACAATCCTCTCGTCCCAATCGGATGGTGGGTGGCTCTGGAGCCATTAGTTAAAGAAATCCATGCACACACCACATCATTATCAAGAGCTGTTCTATGCATCTGATGAACATGAAAACGAATAACCCAGCAGCTGGTAGCAACTCTGTGAAATGGCATCTGATCACACCCCAATTTGGTGCCCATAGCCCACTTTGCCATCAAGTATGGAGCACTTAGTCGCAGCAACCTTAATTGTGTTTTAAAGAATTAAAAAAAAGAAAAAAGAAATGGGCTCTGTCTCTTATTTTTCCAATCCCCAAATCTCTCTGCCTTTGAAAACTTTAATCTTTTCAAGATATCATATAATATATTTCTTCTCTCACTTTGCTTATTGATAGAAACTGAAATGAAGAACTGATTGGTGAGTTAATGGTTTGACAACTAATGGCTAAGCCTAAGCTCACATTATCGAAACGTTTGATTGGTTCTTTTGTATATATCATTGATTCCAACTTAGAAAAGAAACCCTATAAATGTGCTTGCAAGTTCTAGATTAGGTTGTAGGAGATATCTCTTTTTTATTTTTGTTTTTTCATACAAATTTGTCAATAGCTTATGATAGTTTAAGAGATAATAGCTAGCATAGTGTCACACACGTGAGATAATTTTATTAACATGACATACAATAGAGACTTCAAGTGTATGGTCTAATATCTTTTTATGATTATTGTTGTTAGATGATTGTAGACAAACAATCAATTAGCTAATCTTGTGCACGTCAATGAATAAAAAACAGTGAAGAATCACTTGCATAATAAGAACCCTTGGATATTGATATGGTATCTATCAAATACGCTATGAGTCTACAATTTAGCTTGTAAAATAAAGACCGTTGAATGTTGTATGTGTTAGGAAATTTACCCAAACCTCGGAGCTGCAGCACTGAGTAGGGCCAAGTGGCCGAGACAGCAGTGCCTAGGCGCCGCCCATAGTCATGGCATCCACTTATAGCACCATGGCGCTACGACTATAAAATTATAAAAATCTCCTTTTTGCTATGTTTTTTGGTGTCAGGTATTAGAAGTCTTGAGCAACGGTTGTCAGTGTCAGAGAAGAGGGAAAAATGTTTGTATAGCGTTGTGTGGACAGTCTATTGGTGGGTTTAGTGAGGGTATTCATTGTGTATTCTTAAGTAGTCATTGTTCTGGTACTTAGAAGCTAGGTAACTCTTTGTTGTGGTAAATTGAGAGCTCTGTAAAGTGAAAGAGACTTATTGTGTAATCTTTTCATTATAGTCAAACTTGCTATTTCTGAAGACTGAACGCAGTCCTAAGTTTGAGGAACTAGTATAAACTCTCTATGCTATTAAGCTTTTCTGTCTATATTTTATATCACTCTTATTATTACTTACTCCTAATCTGCTTCATCCTTTGGAAGGGAAAAATTAAGTATGTGGTGTTTGGATAGCTGTTTCAAGAGATTAATCTTTCCCGACAATGGGATCTGTAGAAACTAAGGTTTGAGAGAACCAGATTAAATTATTCTTATTACTGAAGTCTATATATATAGACAAATATACAAGATTGACCTAATCCTAGAAAGGGTAAAGGACTAATTAATACATATATTACAAATATACTAATATATATACTTAAGTTGGTGCATATATGTTAATCATGCCCAACTTGTTAGAGAGATAATCTATCAGTGCTCCATTCAATGATTTAGTGAAGATATCTCCTAGCTGCTCTCTAGTCTTCACATATCCTGTAGGCACCAATCCTTGTTGTATTTTCTCACGTACATAATGACAATCAACTTCAATGTGCTTGGTTCGTTCATGAAATACTGGATTAGATGCAATATGGAGAGTTGCTTGATTATCACACCTGAGTTTCATTGGAGTGATGATGCCAAATCCTGATTTAGTAAGAAGCTGATATATCCATATTAATTCACACACCGACTGTGTCATGGATCGATATTCTGATTCAGCAATCGAACTCGACACCACATTTTGTTTCTTACTTTTCCAAGAAACTAAATTACCTCCAAAAAATACACAATATCCCGAGGTTAATTTCCTATCTTCCTTAAAACCTGCCCAATCAGCATTTGAAAAATATTCAATATTAAGATGACCATGATCTTTATATAGCAAACCACGTGCAGGAGCACCTGACAAATAATATAGAATATGTTCCAAATGCAGCCCAATGGTCAATCGTAGGAGAACTCATAAACTGACTCATCATACTGACTGGATAAGCTATGTCAGGCCTAGTAATTGTAAGGTAATTCAGCTTCCCTACTAACCTCCTATACTTCTCAGGATATTTCAACAACTCCCCTTCCTTTATAAGTTGTAAATTAGGTATCATTGGAGTATTACGTGGTTTAGCAGCTAACTTTCCTCTTTCAGTTAACAAGTCAAGTACATATTTTCTTTGTGACAAAATGATCTCCTTCTTGCTCCTTATTACCTCAATTCCTAAGAAGTATTTTAACATTCCCAAATCTCTAGTATGAAATTGACTATAAAGAAAAGAGTTGAGCGATAAGATGCCTGATGTATCATTACCAGTAATCACAATATCATCAACATATACAACTAGTAAGATAACACCATACTCAGATCATTTATAAAAGACAGAATGATCTGACTTACTCTTCTTTATTCCAAATTTCTCAATCACTTGGCTGAATTTTCCAAACCATGCTCGCAGACTTTGTTTCAACCCATATAAGGATTTACGAAGGCGACATACCTTTCCATTCTCCCTCTGAGCAACAAAACCTGGTGGTTGCTCTATAKACACTTCTTCTTGAAGATCACCATGGAGGAATGCATTTTTAATATCAAGCTGATGCAAGGGCCAATGGTGAATATGCCAAAGAAATGAATAACCTGACTGAAGCTAATTTAGCAACTGGAGAAAAAGTATCAGAATAGTCAATTCCATAAGTCTCTGCATATCTTTTAGCAACAAGACGAGCTTTCAAACGAGCAATTGATCCATCAGGATGAACTTTAATAGTAAACACCCATTTACAACCGATAGGTTGCTTTCCTGCAGGAAGAGACACTAAATCCCAAGTACCATTGTCATTTAAGACAATCATCTCCTCCAATATAGCAGCCCGCCAACCAGGATGAGATAAAACTTCATGAACAGTTTT
Source organism: Momordica charantia (assembly GCF_001995035.1). The sequence continues at coordinate 14,680 of NW_019105063.1, forward strand.
AAGAACAGATACAAACTCAAGGGATGCAATAAACGAACAAGTAGGTGAGGACAAATGGTTATATGAAACAAAAGAAGAAACAGGGTAAGTACACTTACGTTTACCTTTCCAAAGAGCAATAGAAAGATCATCACTCGTTTCTGGATCCACAGACGAAGAAGCTACTGGTATAGGGCATGAGACAGAAGGAGATTGCCGTCGAGAATAAACTTGAGTAATAGGTGGAAAAGAAGGATAAGGCACAGACGTAGGGAGCATGTCAGTAGAAGTAGAGACAATGGTATAGACAAGAAAGTCATCATCTTCCTATGAATGCTCCCCCTGACTGGTACTCAAGGATGATGAAAAAGAACTATCTTCAAAGAACGTAACTTCAGGAGAGACAAGATTTCTATTGAGATCAGGATAATAACATCGATACCCTTTTTGAACACAAGAATAACCAAGGAAAATGCATTTCAATGACTTAGGGTCCAATTTGGTGAGCTGGGGGCGAACATCCCGAACGAAACAAGTGCAACAAAATATTTTAGGTTCAATAAGAAATAAAGGTTGCGTAGGACATAAAATACGATAAGGTATTTCACCCTTAAGAACTGATGATGGCATGCGATTAATCAAAAAGCAAGCTGTCGAAACAGCATCGGCCCAAAAGTATTTTGGAACATGCATTTGAAACAGTAAGGCCCTTGCTGTTTCGAGAAGATGTCTATTTTTCCTTTTTGCAACTCCATTTTGAGACGGAGTATCAACACACGAGAATTGATGAATAATACCATGATCACTTAAATAGGAGCCCAGACACTAGAAAAATATTCTTTAGCATTATTACTCCGTAGAACTTTAAGAGAGCTACCAAATTGAGTTCGAATTTCAGCATGGAAGTTATGAAAATGAGAAAGTAACTCATAACGATGTTTTATCAAATATAACCAAGTTACACGAGAGAAATCATCAACAAAAGTAACTAAATAACGAAATCCACTTTTAGACTCAATAGAACAAGGACCCAAAACATCATAATGAACTATTTCAAAAAGAGCATTAGCTTGTGTATTGACTCTAGGATATGAATTGAGATGATGAAACTTAGCAAATTGACATGACTTACAATCTAAAGAATGCAAACTATGAAATTGTAGACGAAGACTCTTTAGCACGGAGAGAGATGGATGGCCCAAACGACAATGTTCTTCGAAAGGAGTTAGCACTCGAGTGCAAATGATGGCTGTAGGATTCACGCCCTTCACCAATAGTTTTTTTTGTTGTAAGATCTTGAAATAAGCAATAACCAGGAAAGTATAAGACACAAGAACTGAGATCACGAGTAAATTTACTGACAGAGATGAAATTAAAGGAAAATTGTGGCAAATTTAAAACAGAGGTCAATGAAAGAGTTTTAGGAAGATGAACGATGCCGGAGCCAAAAACAGGAAAAGTGGTGCCCCCTCCTATGGTAACATCAGGTAAAGATGTAGATAGTGAAAAGGTAGCAAATAAATTGGGATTACCTAACATATGATTTGTAGCATCAGAGTCAATTACCCATTTTGACGCGGAGGAAATAAGACATTTATTGGTATTACCTAACTCACCGATGACAGTAATTTGATTAGAGGATGATACCATCAATGACTCTTGATACTGTTGGAATTTAGCAAACTCTTTCGCAGAAATCGTCACCATTGATTTATTCTCGGTCATAACTTGAACAATATGGACACAAACAAAAAACTGCAATTGAAACGGGCCAAACCAAATCTGGAAGAGGAAAGGGAATCGAACCAGTGACCGACTAGATGAACCAAACCAATTGAACAAAGCCAAGTGAACCAAATCAATTGAACCAAACCAGCTGAACCGAACTGGATGGACCGAACCAAGTGAATCAGACTATCTGAACGGAAGGTCGAACTGGGTTGATTGAAATGGACCGACTGAACCAAACCAAGGCAAATATTCTGAAGTAGAAACCCTAACAGCTGCTCACGACAACCAAACTGAGTAGCTGGCAGTGACTGGGATGTTTATGCTGAACGCACGCACTAAGCGTGGTAACAATTATATAGATGCAAGCGCACACCTGTCAGAGTAATATAAAATGGATG
>NW_019105064.1:0-14386 GCF_001995035.1 Momordica charantia
TACCAGAAAACGAAATTGAAACGAAATTGACAACGCCCACCGTTTCCACCGAACGATAAACCCACGTGCAATTGCACCGCCCCAGATTCGAAGATCGGATACGTCTCAAACCCACGCGCAATTGGACCACGAAATCAAGCAATCAAAATCGATTGCAATAAAACATGCACGAAATCCAATTGTGCACAAAAAATCGCAAAACACCCCACCGCTTGCCAAGATTGAAAATGATCACGGACAATTAAGTTTTTAATAAAGGTAATGATTACAAATTGAGATTTAAAGGGAAATAATTTTTCAAAGAAGCCCAAATTAAGTGAAAATTTTCTTCAAAACGAAACAAATTTTCAAAAGTTGAATCTTAATGACAACCTAATTTTCAAGATTTGGTTTCTAAAGAACAAATATTTTTCCAATAAAGTGACCTTCAAGAAAAACAAATTTGCAAACTTTTTCTTAAACAATAAATAATTTTCAGAATTAAAAAAGTGAAGAAAAAGTAGTTTTGAAAAGGCAACTTCCAAAGAAAAATTATTTTCTAGTAAAACCGATGCAAAAACTCAATTTTCCAATACTTTCTTTTAAAATAAAAAAAAATTCCAGATAAAAAAACAGTTTTAGAAAAAGATGAAATTGTTTAAAAAAAAAAAGAGCTACCCGCTCTGATACCAATGGTAGGAATGGCAGCATTAGGGGGGGTGAATAGAGTTAATTATGAACTTGTAGATTTAAAAAAAAAAATTTAAGAATAACAAAAAAATCAAATGAAATTTAAATACATAAATTAAATAGTAGAGAGAGAGATGACACCATGAATTTTTATAGTGGTTCAGAAATCCCGACTCCACTCCCCAAGACTCCTTCTTGTGTATTTTATTGCGCCGACTCTCTTACGGGTGAGAACCAAACCGATCACCCTCCTTTTTTTTGTCCTAGGCTAAAGAGAAACCCCCGATCCTTTTTACTGGTTCAGAATCCAACCAATTGTGTTTTCTCACAACTCAAGGTGTACCCACACCTTAATACAAAACCCTAAAATGAAATAAGCAATACAAACAGAGTACCTCACTAAGGTAGATTTACAAATTCCGCACTAAAGCAATAGCTAAAAAAGCTACATTCTAATGTATCTCTCACAAAAAACATGGACAACTTTTTGTGTGGAGAGAATGAAAATTTGAGAGTACAATAACTTGAAGGGAGAAAACTGTTTGCTTTGATAATTGGTGTGGAAAATGGTGAAATTTGGTGGCTTTAAATAGAGTTTCCAAGATGAAATTTGGCCGTTCGATTTAGGACAACAAAGGATGGATGATGGAGATTAAAAGTAGAGATAAGGAAAAGAATAAAGAGAATTATGGAAATTTGGAGAAATTTGTGGAGATTGAGAAATTATGTGAAATTGATGGAAGATTGTGGAATTGAGAGAATTGTGAGAATTTGATTTTTTTGAGATTGAAAGCGCCATGTGTCATCACATTATCTCTTCACGTCATCCACCATGTCACCAAAATTTATGATGCCACATTACTGTCACATCATTGCCACAGTGGCATAATTTGACTATTAGATGCCACGTCACCTGCCACATGTGTTTTTGCTTTCCCAACTTTTTTTACTATAATTTATTCGTTTGAACTCTAATTTGAATGATTCAAAATGGGTTGAATTCGTCTTTCCAAGCTCTACGCTATGGACACTTTGAAACACTAAAATATCAGTAAATAAAATTTGTTATCATAAAAACATTTGGTGTGATTGAAGCTTATAAAGCTAACATTACTTTGGTTTTCTTACTTGGTTACTGATCTGCAAGTTCCTGCCTGTTCGCCTGCCCTACTGTTTTGTGATAATCAGGCCGCGGTTCATATTGCATCGAATTCGACTTTTCATGAGCAGACCAAACACACCAAGTTGGATTGTCATTTTATTCGGGACAAACTTGTCGATGGTTTCATCAAGCTTTTTCCCATTCGTTCTGATCTTCAATTAGCTGATGTTTTCACCAAGGCTCTTCCTTCTACTTCTTTATTCACTTTATTGTCCAAGATGGGCTGTGTAAACATTTATACTCTATTTTGAGGGGAGTATTAGGATTAGTTAGTTATTAATTTAGATTTTCTGTTATTGTGCTCAGCCACTTGTATATATGTGTATTCAGAATTCAGAAATCAAATACGCAGGATATTTTTTTTATCAAGATTTCTCTCAATAGAAAATCTTTACACGGTTTTGGTGAGGTTCATCAGAGTGGAAGAGGAAGATCCATTGGAAAAGTTCGCCAAAAAGTTAAACATTTTTTATGGGGAGCTATTCATAATGTTCTACCTACAAAAGATCATTTAATCAGTAAAGGAATGGAAGTTACCCCTTGTTGTCCGGTTTGCAATTCGACGTGTGAAACGACCACTGTTCGCTTCCTCACAACTAAAGGAAAATTAGTGCAAGTATACACTAAATAATCAATTGTAGTATATAAACAAGGTCGTCTCCACAGGGATTGCAATTATACTTTGACTTAACAAATTACAATACCAAAAAGCAAAAATAAAAGTAGTTTGATTGGCGTATTGTGGGAACAATGCAAATAAATTTGTAAAACAGTAAATGACAAGCTGTAGAAATATTACGATACAATGTTGGAGTATCCGAAATGGAGAATGAACAGATTGTGAAGTAGAAACGATTTAAATGTAAATTGAGGAGGATACACTCAGATGCTTTCACCCTTTACTAACTGTGTTATAGCAAACCAAAAATACTGAATACCCAAATAATCGTGGTTCTCTCTTGAGATACCTAAACATGCTTAAATCCAACTCCCGTTGTAATGGAAGGAAGAAATAAAATTAGTCTATAAGCACAATAGTGTGATTCTCATTCTTGAGTACTCACCATCCTACTTCAAAGAGAGGAATCTAAAGTTAATAGAAGCAATCACACTCAACAAGGACTCTTCCGAGCCTCAAGCAAGCAAACACACTAAATAAGTTGGACAAACAAATTCAGTGAGATGGAAGAATAAAAAGACTTGTATTAAGACAATATTTAAGGTCACTAAAACATAACAAGAAACAAGGCTACAGCAAGCCCATCCCCCCGAAGGTGGGGTTTTAGTTCATAACAAAAGAAAAGAGAAGAGTGGGTAGAAGAGAAATGGGCTCCATCAGTGAAGAAGACAACAGAGAAATGGAAGCTTCCCCAACAGCAAGATGATGACGCCAAGCAGAATCAACCCATGTCCTTCAGCTGCTTTTTCAATGAAAAAGGTAGGGAATGTTTTCTAATTTTGATGCCCAACTTGATTTTCTGTTTTAGGGCTCTCTTTGGCGGCTAACCACTATTCTACTATTTATATCGGGTCCTTAAAATTAGGCCAGCACCTGTAAGCTGTACGGACACGGTAAAACTGGTGCAAATCAGTTACTACGCAGTCACATGTGATAGGGAATCCGACAGACACCAGGATCCAGCATCGCAACTCTTTCAGTCAGGCTCCACCATAGACGTCCCAGACTCTTCAACTGTTCAAAAGCATTAGATTGCTCAACTTTAATCAAATTACAGATATTAAGAATTCTAACAGCACAGAACTAAGATTGCTAATTTCTATTGATTTCTCGCTAATTTGACAAGGACTCTCGTATTTACACGCCATTATTACCCAAATGCCACAAAACACTATCTTATGCAGAGTTGTCACACCCACAAACTTAAAACCTTGCTTGTCCCCAAGTAATATTAAATCTAGCATCTCATAAATATGAAAAGCATTTTCCTCGAATGAACACACATCTTGCTTCAAGTTCTACTTTCTGCCTTCACACATAATGCCAGCACACAGTCAAGCCTATGAACCTGTTTTCGCTAAAAACATCTACAAGAAAGCAGCTAAATTCTTACTCCAGCTCTAGATGTACCTGCTCCTAACTCCATAGAATTTGAAGAACTGTGGTCTTGCTCTTCTGAAGGTTGAAAGAGGTATAGTTCCTCCATTCTGCAGAAGTGTCATCGCGGGTGATAAAGGTACTAACTCAATTATGCATGAGAATTCCATTATACAAGGTGAACTCCCACAACAATAATAAGAAGAACCCCAATAACAAGATGATGAATCAACCCCAAGAAAGCTAAACAGATTTGTGCTTGGAAAAGATGACCAATGATCAAGAATAAAGGAGAACTTGTTCTTATATTCAAGATTTCGAATTCTCCACAACCTAATGGATCAAACTAGATTGAAAGTTCTAAAACATGCATTCTAACACAAGAATACAAAGAAAGCTTAAAAGCTTTAGAGAGACTAAACTCAATCTGAATTTTTCATTCATCAAAATGTTGTCTTTGAAAAGCAAATGTACATCCCTATTTATAGTAATTCAAAAGACATAATGAAAAGACACAACCCTTGGATGAAAAGACACAACCCTTGAAAAATACATAATAAATTAAATATGTGGATGAATCTGGATTTTTAGATTCATGAAGTTTCTTGGAGGACAAGATGTCTTTTCAAGCTTGAAGGGATGCAACTCTTCACCAAGTGTGAACACCTTAGCTTGGAAGTGACCATTCAACCCTTTTTGTAGTCTTTTAGCTCTAGCTCTTGTGATTGGACCTTGTGGCATAATGCTTGGCTCATGATTGGGTTGACTTTGAGCATAAGCTTCATTTGAGCTTGCTCCTCTTGTAAGTTTTCCTCGTGCACTCCGTGATCACTCATTTCTATATCAGCGGGCAAAATTCATGAAAAGGCATGGGGAAATGAAGCTTTCTAAAGCCCTCAAATATTTCAAAGCTCAAGGAGAAGGTACAAGTTTTCCCCTGAAGAAGGTTGCTCAAACTTGCAGCTCAAGTTCGCAACTATCTGCACCAAATCATGGTCATGGGTCCACATCCGAGGTTCCTACCTCACTGTCGAGAACTCTGACTCCACTTGTTGCCTTTCTGCACAATCCTTATGTCGAGGGTTTTGCTGCGTCTGCACCCCAGGTGGAAAATCCGACAAGTATTGTCACTTCCTACACACCTAAATTAGTGCAGATCGCTTTTTCATCTGCTCATCTTAAAGATCATGATAGATCTCACTTGCACCAGTTGTTCCCCCCTCAGACGGAATCACTAGTCAAGAGCTTCGGAGAGTCAGACCCCCAATTAGAGGAGGTTGAAGTACATCTCCCATTCTCGCTTCTTGTTTACGCGGACGAGGTATTTTTCACGACTCACCACATCATGAACACCATAATTGGTGATGTGCGAAAGTGGGTATTGTCCTTGATTGTGGCTTCTCTGGGTTTGTTTTCGTCAGTCCTTGGATTTGTTGGCCGAGGTAAGACCTATTCCTTACAAGCATTGTTTGCTTTCCCCTCTGTTTAATTATTTCTCTTTTGCTTTTGCAGTCGCTTGTCTTCAACTACTGTAGCGTGGTTGGCGGCTGTCAGTTTTACGTTGGGAAGATTGGACAACCGTCGCCAGCATGAGGTTGATTGGGCAAGCAAAGGTGCATATCTTGAGGCCAAGGTGAGGAAGCTTCGAAGCAAGTTAGGGAGCTCAAGGCTAAACTAAAGATCTCTGAGGACTTGATCGCTAGCTGGCGAGGGTAGATCAAACAGCTACAAGTCGACACATAAGATCTAGAGAGGAAGGTTGAATGACTACAAACTACGAACAAGGAGTCTAAAGGGAAGATCGAGAAACTTCGAGTGGCAGTCCACGATGCCGAAGGCGAGATTGGAGGGCTTGCATTTGATCTTCTTTCTATCAGGATGAAAGCCGAATGCTTGACCTCGAAGCTTTAGGTGGTCGAGAAGTCTTTAATGGAGAAGGGCTCAAAACTCTAGGTGGCTGAGGTGGCTTTGACGGAGAAGGCCTCTATTTTGGCTGATCCTCAATGTCTCTCTGGACGCATTATGGTTTTTGGTGGCAACACCTGGAGATATTAGAAGTGAGAATGCTGACCATGTTGGGTTTTATGCCCTAAACTCGTGGTTTGTGAAGATAAAACAAATAATCATTCAATAAAGTTGTTATTGATGTTTCTCTTAGAATTGCATTAACCCAAATCTAATAAACTAACATTCGAGGTTATGTCATGTAATTGGAACAGTATATAACAGATACATAGTATATATTTAATATACAGCGTATATATTTGATATACAGTGTCCATATATATAGTATATATTCGATATACAGGTGGATAATATTGCAGTAGTAACCTAAAAAGTCTATAGTATATGGATAAGGTTGGGTACCTTATTCTGGTAACACTATGGATACAACCCACTTTGTAATAGTTACAAATGACATGATCCAGGTCGTTCGTGTGGAGACATGCGAGTGAGGGTATCCTATACAATGAGTTTGTAGAAGACCGGACCACGAAATAATTAATTTTTAGCTGTAACACCGATAACTAATAGATTAATATTTCAATAGGATGACCAGGTAACTCGATCTTAATCCTGAGTGAGTTATGGACTCTTGCTTGTTAGGGCTCGTCCTTTGATTTGTATGGGTGAGAGTGGCCCGAGTCGTCGACTCAATATTCCTACCATTTTGGGGACAAGATCGAGTGAGGAGCTAGGAACATAACTAGACAAGATGGAATTCACTCATTCCCGACTTCAGGGTAAGTAGATGAGTGTTCTCTTAAGTGCTAACTTCGAGACTTGAACAATGGGCTCCACCCTCTCACTGGCTCAAGAGAGACTTCCGCTTATTGGTTGGACCATAACAGGGTTGTTCATTAGAGGATCAACGGTACTTAAGGTCCAGAATGTAACATAGGGGCAAAATAGTAATTTGACCCAGCTGTGGTTACAAACACTTGTGAAGGATTGACTTACCGTTAATGGTAAAAATCCATGGACGCATAATATTCTACAGTGAGAAGAGTGCAACTATGAGTCTTTAATGAAGTGACAGACAGTTAACGAATGTTGATTAATATGGTTAATGAGTTTAATCAATTAATCTCGTATCATTGGAGCTTCTGATCTGTAGGTCCATTAGGTCCCCTTGTTAGCTCGTAAAAGATAGTTAAGAACATTTAGTATTGAAAAGAATTTGAATTGTTCAAATTTGTTAAAGGTAATTAAGGTTAATTGTATAATATGCAATTAGTATAATGTCTATTGATACATTATAATATAAAATTACGAGAGACATGGATATTAGAATTTGATTATAATATGATTGATTAATTTAAGTATTTAATTAAATTAATGTTATATATTAATTTGGTTAAAGTAATTTAGATTTAATTAAATTAAATTAATAATTCTTTTTTGTAATTAATTAAATTAGATGTAACTAAAATTGTTTTAATTAAAATAAAAAGAAAAAAAGAAAAAAAAAAGTAATAGAGAAATGGGAAGGAAACCTCCCAGTTCCCACCATAGGGAGGTTTTCCCACTTCCCAACATTAATGGGAAAGTGGTGAGTGAGGAATTTGTGACTTTCCCACCACTCTTCTTCCCTTATAAAAAGGGAGGTTCTCCCCTTTTCTTTCGTTCCTCGGTCCTCGGTTGATTGCGTTTCCAAAACTCCAACGAGAATCTCTCTTTCTCGATCTCTCGATTTGCCTCTCAATTATAAGACGGTTCCCACAAATCGAGTTCTTAACATCTAGAAGATAGCGATGAAGGTCTTTTGATGGTGTTGGTGTCTACATTGAAGAAGTGTCTTCAAAAGTATGTTTCACTAAATTTCTATTAATCATGCTTATGTCTTTTCTTTATTATACTTCCAAAACAAGATCGAAGCACACGCGTTCGCATGCTTCTGCTGCGGGATCCGATCCCTTCAACTGGTATTAGAGCCTAGGCTCTGCTTTTGTTCTTGTTCTGAATTACAAGGAAAAGTATGGTGGGTATTTTTCTGCACATTTGATGTATATGGTTTGCAAATAGATCTTTTCGGTTTTTGGCAATAGATTTACAGCTTTTTCCGTTGATTTTATCAATGTAAAGGCCCCCTTTTTTTAGGTGTTTAATCTTGTAAATCGAGTCTGTAAGTCCATGTCGTTCGTGGCAAGAAGTTGCTGTGAAAGATTACCAGAGGAGTGAAGAAAAACCAGAGAAACCGAGTGGACAATGCCTAGGCGCTACCAGAACTGCAGAAACCCGAGAGCTCCGACTTGCAGCAGTGGGGGCAGTGCCTCAGCGTCGGGTTTAAAAAAAATTAATTTTTTAATTTTTTTTGTATTTGTTTCATTTCTTATAGGAAACCAAAAACGGGTCTATTTTGCTATTTAATTTTTATGCATTTTGAATGTATATTTAATTAGTTATATAGTTTTTTTATGCATTTTTAAGTATACCATATAGTTTAAAATCCCACCATAGGTCAAGCATGTTCATGCATCATATGTATGTAATAGTTATAATGTATGATAGCATTTTTTATTGCCATAATTAGTTAATATAATGTTGTATTGCATTGAACATGACATTACTCTAGTAAATATAAATGTTATATTTATGTATGTCATTGATGCATGGTTATAGTTTTAATTTCTTTAAATTTATAAGTGTTATAAATTTGATGAATAGAAATTAAAGTCTATTATCAAGAGTTGCATGCACACCCTAGGTCCTTAAAAATTAATTTTAAAGGGGTTTGAAATTAATTATACCTTAGGTTATATACTTTTTAGTTTTGGTTTTAAATAGGTCTAAAACAACGAAATAAAAGGTTAATATAAAACATTGCCTATAAGGGAACCCTGTCTAAGGAAGGTAGTTCGCTAAAGTGTTTAATGAACTAAAACATTAGTGTTAAACAAATCTAATATAAAAGTTATATTGGGCAAACTAATAAACTTAGAAAATTTCATTTAGCCGGATTTTACCTAAGTAATAACCCTAGTTGTAAAATACTAAGTGAGAGGATTAAGTGTATATATAAAATATACCAAGTATATGAGATATATGTGGCATATATATACATTCTTTCACTCATGGTCTCCATATAAGTTCACACCATGAGTTCCATGCTCGGCCTCGTGTCGCCCTGAGTGCGGCCTCCCTACGGAATATGTTTGCATGGTTCAATATCAAGGTGAATGGAGAAAGTATTTATAGTAAGTGGGAGAAGGGCATGTGGCAACACATCCTGCGGTCTCCTCTATTGGTTTCAATGTGAGGTTTCATACACGGCCTGCGTGTCGTTCGAGAGCGATGTTAAGGTTGACTTTTTACTGTAGAAAGTTGTGTCGGTAGGCCTGTTTGAACATGATTTTGAACCTCTTCCCATCATTATTTGCCGAAAAGGATTACATATTCTTAAAGTAGAACATGCATAGAAAATTTTTGTATAAAAGTCAATATATGGTACTTTAGAACAAATGTGAGAAAAATGCGGTCAAATTCGAAGAAAATAACAATTTCAAAGTCCATTTTGCCAAAACGTGCGTTTCAATTCATGAAGGGCAAGGAGGACATTTCCTATGTGTTTGAATGAAGCTACAACCGTGAGTCTAAGTCAAATGGAAGTGGTTAGGTGAATCTCAACTCATTTCCACCTAAAATGGTGGGAAGTTCAACAACTTCAAGTACCTATATAAGAATGTCATTCCTCCAGCAGCAAATCATCTCTTCCAAGCTCATTTTCAGCTTCATTTCATTCCTCCTTTGTTGTAGAACTTGTTCATATGCTTTAGATTTAAGTTTTAGTTGTTATTTCCTTGTATTTTCATACTTTTGCTTACTGTATTGCTTTTAATTCAAGTTCTACCTTTTATTCTTCATTTATTCTGTTATTATTTAGTTCTTTAGCGAGTTTACAATCCCCTCACGCTCGAAAGAGAATAGGGTCAAGCTAGAACTCCTTGCATGGGTTATTTATTCGTTTTAATTCAATGAAAAATACTTCCTTTATGTTTTCATGCATTTTATTTCCTTTAATTATGCACTAGATTAGTTATCAACCTCTTTGTGAAATACCTTAGTCAAAATGATTTGATTTCAACACGCTCGAAATTTTACCTAGAATTGTGTATGACACTTTTTTGGGTTGGTTTCTAAAAACTTATCCTTACATATTTTTTCCATTTGGCCGGTGAGAACTTGATTTATACACTATAGTCCAACCCTAAGAAGGGTGAGTTAGGTAAAATAATAGGAAACCAATATGGGACGTGACTTAGACATAATCGCATAAAACATGGTTCTAGACATAACCCTCTAACCCATAATGCAAATGAGTTGATAAATATTCTCTAGGATTGTAATCACACATAGACATATGATTGTAGGTTACCCTAGCCTCTGCAACAACCAAAAGCGGTAGTGGAAGAGTAGAACTCTACTTCCAAAGAAAAACCAGAATTGCGCCTAGCGCATTTTCCCAACAGTGTGTATTTCCTGTGCTTTGCATCAAAACTAAGGTAGGAAGCAAAGAGGTTGGGTTTTATTAAATTGCTTGATATTTAAAACCCCAAACAACAACATTTCATCAATATTTTCTTCATAAACCACAATTGCATATTTGAACCATTCACTTCTTTAAGAACTGTTTTGAAAGCAACAAGTCCTTCAAGATTCGACCTTAGATTACTCCCAAGTATTACTTGTGATCGTGTGCACTTGCACGAGTCTCTAATCTTTTTAAAGGCAGAGAAAGTCCCAACAAGTTTTTGGCGTTGTTGCCAGGGACTTTATTTTCAAAATCATATTCTTTTTAAGTGAATCGTTTCATGTGTGATTGTTGCATACCTCTGTCATTGGACTCAATTGTTATATCTAACCTTTAGGAGAGTTGTGTATGAGTATAGGGTCTGGTTGGTTGACCTTTGATCCAGAAATTGAAAGAACCCTTAAAAGGATAAGGCGTGAGCAGAGGTTGAGAAAATAAAAAGAAAATAAAAAAGAGAAAAAAGTTGAAGAAGAGACCATCCAAATGAATCGAAATCCACAAGATCCTCCACCACCACAAAATCCACCTGTGAACGGAGATATGACAGGTGAAGGAGCAGCAAACCGAGTAGTAGGAGAAATGCCTAATCCGATTCTTTTAGTAGATAACCGAGATGTAGCCATGCAGAACTATGTCACTCACACGTTCCACAACTTAAATTCAGGGATGAGTAATCCTTTACCCAAAGCCGCACAGTTCGAGCTCAAGCCAGTCATGTTCGAGATGTTTCAGACGATGGGCAAGTCTGGAGGATTGAATATCGACGATCCTTACTCCCATCTCAAATATTTCATTGAAATAGCTAATGCATTTCAACTTCCTTGTGTCTCTGAAGATCCACTAAGACTAAAAATGTTTCCTTTTTTCACTCAGGGACGGTGCAAGGACTTGGCCAAACGCGCTAGAACCAAATTCTATCACCACGTGGGTGGAACTGACGAAGAAATTTTTGGCAAAGTACCATATTTTGACCACGAACGCAGACCTTCGAGAAGACATTGTGTCTTTTCGACAAAGGGAGAACGAAGCAGTTCAAGAAGCTTGGGAGCGCTTCAAGGAGTTACCTAGAAGATGCCCGAGCCACGGATTGCCCGTATGTGTGTAGATTGAGCAATTTTACAGGGGTCGTTCATCGAGAATGATATTGAACACCACAGCCAATGACTCATTGTTCGTAAAGTCAGTTAATGTGATCGTTGATATATTGAACAAGATGACAGACATTAATGACCAAGGAGAAGTAGGAAGGTCATTGCAAAAGAAGCAAGCATCAGCCGGAATCTTTAAGTTAGACACAGTAGCCTTAATGCAAGCCTAAATAGCGGGTATAAACCAGATGTTGAAACAATTGACAATGGACAAGGAAACCAAAACCGCCACTTCAGCGGCAATTCTTGACCAATCACATGTTTTACAAATTTCAGATATATCTTGTGTTTATTGTGGTGATATCCACTTGTATGAGTGTTGTCCAGCTAATCCAGCGTCTGTTTTCTATGTAGGTTAAGGTGTCCAGCAGAACTTCAATCCATATTCAAATACCTACAACCCTGGATGGAGGCATCGTCCAAACTTCTCTCGGAGCAATCAAGGAAGAGCTAGTAGCAGTGCGCAAGCACCTGCTCAACAATAGAAACAAAACTACACTCCTCCTGGTTTACCCTCCTAACATGAATTGTTGCCACAACAATACAATCAACAAATAGCTAAAAATAACACTCAGAAAGGTGGTAATAATGGGATTTTGGATGCCATGATGAAAGAATACATGACAAGAACTGATGCTGCGATGAGAAGCTTAGAGATGCAAGTGGGACAGATAGCGAATAACCTAAAATCTAGACCACAAGGTACATTGCCAGGACATACAGATAATCCAAAGCGAGATCGTGAAGGTAAGGAGCAGTGTAAGGCGGTCATCACAAGAAGCGGACTGAGTTATGATGGACCTTCATTTCCAAATGGAGGAACCAATGTGGCTACACCTGTCCCTGCATTCACCTCCACTTCACAACCAAAAGAGAAAGCAGAACCTGTAAGTTCAAAAGAGAAAGGTAAGAAGGCCGATAAAGGTAAGCAAGTAGTGCCTTGTACTACTCCGCAGGTAGGTAACGTTAAGATTCCTCCACCTTTCCCCCAAAGATTAGTTAAGAAGAACTAGGATAGTCATTTTTAGAAGTTCTTTGAGATTCTAAAACGGTTGCATATAAATATACCTATCATAAATGCCTTAGAGCAAATGCCTAACTACACAAAGTTTTTGAAAGATATTATTTCTAGGCATAAGAAGTTAGAAGAGCATGAGATTGTAGCCCTAACAAAGTGCAGTAGTGATGCTCTAGGGAATCCATTGCCTGTTAAATGTAAGGACGCAGGTATTTTTATTATCCCTTGCTCAATAGGTGGTAAGAACTTCGGAAGAGCATTCTGTGACTTAGGCGCAAGCATTAATCTTATGCCTCTTTTTGTCTTTAAAGAGCTAAATATAGGAGAAGCTAGTCCCACTACTGTGACTTTACAACTAGCTGATAGGTCCATTAAGAAACTGGAAGTGAAAATAGAGGATGTGCTTGTTAAGGTAATTTATTTTTCCTGTTGATTTCATAATTTTGGATTGTGAAGCAGATCATGAGGTGTTTATCATTCTTAGGAGGCCGTTTTTAGCAACTGGAGACACAATATTCAATGTTAGGAAAGGAGAGATCACTATGAAAGTCAATGATGAGCAAGTCACCTTCAACGTCCTTGATGTGATGCGTCTCCCAGATGAAGTCGAGGAATACTATGCAATAGAGGCAACTTTGGAGAAACTCTAGCAAATGATTGTGGAAGACATAGAAGCAAATTTTGAGGCCGTAGAAGAAAAGGCGAAAATTGCGTCTGGCACAATTTTGACAGAACTTCAGCATTTTTGAGTTTCTGCAGCCAACAGTAGCTGATTTGAAAGCCTTGCAACCTTCCATCGTTGAACCTCCAGAATTGGAGAATAAACCCCTACCCTCTCATTTAAAATACGCATATTTAGGTTTAAACGATACTTTGCCGGTTATCATTTCTTCGTATTTGACTAATGAACATGAATCTTTGCTTTTACAGGTGTTAACTAAGTACAAGAAGGCTATTGGGTGGACCATAGCGGATATAAGAGGAATTAGCCCAACTTTTTGCATGCACAAAATCGTCCTAGAATAATGAGCCACCAATTCTATCGAGAGCCAAAGGAGACTCAACCCTAAAATGAAAGAGATGGCAGCTGGGTTAGCCCAGTTCAGCGCATTCCCAAGGATGGTGACAATGAGTTGATCCCGACAAGGACGATGACTACCGTCGCTTAAATAAGACAACTCGAAAAGACCATTTTCCACTTCCTTTTATTGACCAAATGCTTGATCGTCATGCAGGGAATGAGTGCTATTGTAACGCCCCGCGTTACTCAGGTTAGCTTGCCCCGAGTTCTGGGAAATTTTATAACAAAATAGATTTTGTTTATTGATTTATTTATTTATTTCATTTTATTTTATTTGATTCATCAGTGATCTTTATTTAATTTAAGTATGGCATCTCGGCTAGTGTGTATTGTTACAGATTTAGTGGTGAGTTAGTAACGTGTAGTTATTTATCAAGTTATGGTTTAGTACGGATTCCGCTATGTGACACTTGTTTTGGACCATTGGGCCATTTACGAATTTATATTATTGGTTTGTTTTAACAAGGAGGGGTTGGGTAAGTGGGCCTTAAACAAAAGGAAAAGAACCCAAGCCCAAGGGAGTTAAAGTTTTAAAACAAAGAAAAACCCTAGCTCTTACTCTTTTCTCTTCTTCTTCCTCCATTTCCCTCTCTTGTTGGAGCCGCCGGCCACCCCCCACTCGGGTTCTTCTTCTCCGGCGAGCAACTCCGTTCAGGCGACGCGACGATCAGCGGCGACATCGGAGCAGCAGGTGCAGCGTCGGGCTCGGGCAGCAGCAGG
>NW_019105065.1:0-16248 GCF_001995035.1 Momordica charantia
TTTGTTATTATAGAATCCGGAGAGTGTCCACCAATTAAAGCCCTGGCCATCCACAGTACCAGAGCCTTGAATGGTGAAGTTATGTAGCCATTTGAAATTCAGCCATTGAAACAAGCTGGATTTTGGCCACGAACTTACTTTTGGAGGCGCCAACACAGCTCCATCAATCTGTTTCGGAGTTGCACTTCCCCCATTAATTATCTTATCTTTTGAAGTCTAAAGCAGCACTAACTTATTAAAAGGAGAAAAAGAAAAACAATATGTTACATGACATGTCAAAGAACATACTTTTTGTCCTTTTCATTACATCCTCAAATAAATCAAATTCTTTAAGGAGAGAAGATATGAAGGCAAACCTGAAGAACTAGCTGAGGCATACAAGGGCCATTTAGAGTTATGGGTTTGATTAGAAACCTGTATTCTGATGGGATCTGCAACGTAGCTCCAGGAATCTGGCATGCAGCTTTCCATGCTGATATAAGTGCCTGCAAATAGGATGGTTTTTGCAAGTTCAAAACAATGCATCAGTCACTTACTCTCCCTCCCTCTGTTTTCTGAGGTTGTTTTAGACAATTTTCCTTTTAATGTTTGCGAGTGTCCATGCCAACTTATGCTACTCGACGAATTTTAGAGGATGGCTGCTTGATTCTACTATATTAATTTGGTTGCTAAAGAAAGGTTTAAGATATTAAATTTTAAGTAGGTGAACTCTTAACTCGTTTTTTTTTTCTTTAGCCTCGATGACAACTAAGCCAATTCAGGATGGTCAGAATTTGTTTTTCACAATTTTACCTTGGAATCATCAGAAACTCCATTTCCCTTTGCTCCAAACGACAAGATGTTGAAAATGGTGGACTGAGTTTGATTGTAATCAGGAAATGGAGCTGGTGCTGAAGCACTGCCATTTCCAGCACCCTTTTGCTTCTGATGCTTCCCCTTCTTGCTGTGATATTGCTTCCTTGCCTCCACTGTAACTACAGAAGAACACACAAGCAAAGAGACCAGAAAGAACAGAAACAATGAAAAAGTTAAATTCTGGCTTCTTTTGTTCATCTCCACAAGCACTCTTATTTCTCACTTCCCAACACTAGAGATTTTAAGCCAAGTTCAACTGAAAACAAGATAGTGAAGTCTTCAGAATATATAGAGAATTCAAGGCCTGTCATATTCAGAAAAAAGGTCCACTTTTCCAAGGTAATTACCTAATGGCATCTAATGGCAGTGACCCAACAGCCAGCTCAAAGAGAATAAACATAAAGTAAACTCCATCTCAAGCAAATGAATCGTATTATAATTAGTGAAAGTTGTCATTATTTAGAGCACCTTTGTTTGTTTGTATGTTGTTGTGTATAAAATTATGAATTAGCAAAATTATGAAAGCTATCTACGGCACATCGAATGGATAATGCATTCAAGAGCACGTCTTCCAAAATATATATAAATTAATCTTTCAAAAAGAAAATAAATAACGGCATTGTTGGCTCTAAAGAAAATTTCTCCCTTTGAGTTAGGAAAAGATTCTTAAAATTGCAAAAGATGCTGTTTTGTTGACATGGACTGTTAATCTTTTGAATTAGAATTTTGGACACGCATATGACTTTAGGTGCTTTAAAATTTTCAATTTTTTAAAAAAAGTGCTCACAGCCAATAAAAAGTTTAGTAAAAGAAACCAATTGGTTGATAAAATTCTAATAGAGAGTTTGGTATTACTTCTTGAAGGCGCCAGAGCGTCTTAATGAGTTAAAACATCGTCCAAATTTTTCATAGGTTAATGAATACCTTTAATAATTCTAAGGATACTTGAAAATCTGTTAAAGTATGATCAGAGAACTTAATAATGCCTTTCCAAATCTTTTTTATAGAAAATGTGTTACATGGTACTACTTCCGATATTAAATTGGCCACCATGATTTGAACTCATTCCCTCTGAATTCTTTATAATTTAGATTGATCTTTATTGACCACGATGGTTAACTGCTCCCCAACTAATTCTAATTGAAAAATGTAAAATCTTTATTAGTACAAACATTTTTTTCAGCTAAAAGCCACATTTCCCATTACTTGGGAGTAAATACCAATGTTGGTCTATATCATAATCAATCATAAAAAAGATACAAACATCCCATTTGATAATCATTTTTTTCCAGCTAAAAGCCACATTTGCACATACATTTCTTTCTATTCAAGGAGAAAAGGCAAGCATAATTTTTTAAAGTATAAAATAAAAAACGAAAGGATTATCAAATTCGTTAACTTCCTGATTCAGAAGAACCAAAATGCAGATTCATCAAAATGATACAATTAAACAAGGGTAACAAAAGGACACCCCAAAATCACAGGTCAACCTAATAAAAACAACCAGAGCAGAAGGGGTTACTCTTACTGGATTAGTGATCTATCAGAAACCCACATACAGAAAAGACACAAAAAAGGACAAAAGTGTAGAGTAGATAGAGCTAAACGGAAAAAAATAAAATAAAGTGCCACTTGGTAGGTTGAGGAGATCATGGGGGCAGTTTTTATAGTTGAATACCTGGAAAGTTGTATAAAGAGGGTTTTGAAGAGGTAGCTTTTTGGCGAAGTGGGTCGCACGTTGATCAAACTGGGAATACAATACAGCCTACAGAGGGCGGCTCAGGCTCGGCATTATAGTATGGTAGTGACTTCCATTTGGCTCCATTTTACTTTCTTTTCTATCCACACCCACATCTTCTATTAGCACACCACGGTTTTCTTTTATCTCTCTCTCTTTCGTCGCACGCTGTGGGCCACTCGATGGGCCGGTCGGTGCCCACTACGGCGATTGCGATGTTCTTCTCTGTTGTGTGTTCTGTCGGGGTGGGATTAGGAATTAGGAGCCTACTTTTTGTAATGGTGGCGCTCCTTTTTGATAGTCGCAAAAGTTTAAAAGGTTGCAGTTGCAGAGTAGCCATAGCCGGCTGAGCACTGAGGAGACAGGGAAGGTGGGAGATATTGGGTTTGGGCCTTGTGATCGGCCTATCCCCCAGTTTGGTCCTTGGGCCTCTCGTGGTTTCTATTTTTCGGCCCAAAAGGCTGTTTCTTAAGTATCTGGTTTTGAGCCTTGTGATTTGATCGTTGGGCCTGTTGTGGTCTCTGAGAGGTTTTGGGTTTTGGGCCTATCGCGATTTCTGGATATTAGGGCCCAAAATGTTTTAACTAAGAGATATTGGGTCTGGACCTTGCGATTGGCCCAGTGATAGATGGCTGGGCCTCGTTATTTCTGGATAATAGAACCCGAAAGAAAGCCCATAGTATCTGAGAGAGAGAGATTAGGTCTGGGCCTTGTGATTCACTTGTCCCCAATTCGATAAAATCTCGTCATTTCTGGGTATTAGGGCCTAAAAGGCTGTTTTACCTATCTGGGGATATTGGGTTTGGGCTTGTTATTAAGCCCAATTCTGTAGTTGGGCCTCTCATGATTTCTAGATATTAGGGCTGAAAAGGCCGTTTTAACCATCTGAGAGGTATTGGGTATGGGCCTTGATATTAACTTATAGGCCAATTTGATTGTTGGGCCTCTTTTAACTTCTGAATATGGCCCAAACGCCGTTTTAGCTGTCTGAAGGATTGGGTTTGGGCCTTGTAAGTGGCCAATAACCTAGTTCGATGGTTGGGCTTCTCATGATTTCTGGGTATTGAGGCCCAAAAGGCCATCCTAACCATCTGACCAAGCCTCCATGCCATATCTTCCTGCATTATGGAAGAAGAAAGGAAAGATGGTAAATAATAATTTAGTACACGAGATATTAAATATAATATACACTAATATGTTCAAAGGTCCAAGTTCGTTTATATTAGGTGAGAAGTATTTGACAAGTTAACCATTCTGAGAGTTTAAAATTGTACATTTTTAATTTGAATAATGAATTTTAATAAAATGCATGTCCAGTCGGTGGGTCTTAAATTTACAAAACGTTAGTCACTGGTAATTTTCAAAAGACAAGACAATATAGCAATGAATTAATAAGTCAATAACATAAAAGTCGTCCCCAGTTGGGAATTAGGTAGAAATCACACAGATTGTGAGAAATTATATTATAAAAAGGGTGGGAATTAAGAGATTTTTATTCAAAACTCTTCAATAATTAATACCTTTGTCGGAAGAAGAAAATGGAAAATCGTTCTTTTCGATTCAACTTTAAAGTGACCTCATTTGAAAACTTGAAAAGAACGAAAATACGTGTAGAATTTAATATTTATATTTATATATAAAAAAATTCAACATCACAGAGGCTAAATAAGGAATGAAATGACAGAGAATTCAGGAATTGGCCCCACATGAGACATAGGCGCCGCCGTGCCCCCACCGCGCATTTCCCGTCGTCGCGCCCACTCACTCTGCCGAGTCTTCCATTACATATATGTTTTTACGGAAGAGTCTTCTTTTTCAGTTTTATTTATTTTTAAGATTTTGACTTGTATGATTTTAAAAGTTACGATGGAATTACCAAAAGTCGGTTAATTTATGATACATTATTTCCCCTTTTGAGTTTTCGTGCTAATCTGTTCAAGTTTGGAGGTAAATTAACGTAGGTTTTTTTTCCCTCCGCAGGGTAAAATGGCACGGTAAAGTTTCAAAAAAGAAAAGGAAAAAAAAACGGCTCTCCCTGCTGGAACAGAAAGGCCACAAAATTACAAAACAAAAATTAATCAATTCAAACTCCCAAATCCACTCATTCCAGGGGGTCCTGAATAAGACGGTTGATTTATAAGTCAAAAAGCATATCTTTATGGACATGAAATATTTCTACCGTCCAAAAACAAATCCGATCGTCTATTTAAAAATCTAAAAGAATAAAATTTACACTTTTATCCTGAACTAATTATAATTAGATTAATATATTTTTAAGGATCCATCTCAATATTAAAATTTAAAATTGGTAAATTAGGAGATCAATGTTAATGACACCTTCCAAAATAAAAAAAAAATCTCAAAATCTCAAAAAACCATCTATTTTCGAAACTCATCCCTTTCTTCTTCCTCCGAGCCTCCGTTCTTCTTCTCCGACAGTCCGTCGCTATCTACCTTCCTCTCCAGCCGTCTCCGTTTTTCTCTGTCGTAAGAGCATTTCGTTGCGTTTATCCCTTTCAAAAGGAGATTTCCATCGGTCGACCACCTTCATCTCTTGCATTCCAACGTTGTTTTCAATTTCTGATTTCGTGTGAAATATTGTATATATGAGGATATATATTATTATAGTAAGTTGATTATGATATATCTTATTACTCAACTTATTTATATCTAACGATATGTACTATAATGATTTTAAATGTATATATGTGGATATATAAGTTAATATATACTGTGATTTTGAATATATTTTTTGAATATGCATTATATGTTTATTGAGACTTCAAAAGATGTTTTGTGATTTTGAATTGTCTTTGAAAATTGAGCATCAGAGAGTGAATTAAGGGAAAATTTTGAATGAGTAAATTAAGGTTTTGAAGGGGTGAATTGTGTTCAAAATTAGTATGGGGCCCACTAATTAATTAAATGATTATGATAATAATTTATGGAATTAAATCTTTTATATTAAAAAAACAAATAACTATGTAAATGTAATAAATAATGGTAAAATCGAAATTAAAATAAAATCCTATCGTAGAAATTTAAGTGTAAAATTAGAAAATTTTACCCTGAAACAGTACTCACCATAAATCTCCACGGAGATATTCAATTACTGTAGATACTTTTTTGTTTAGTACAAGTGTCTAGATAGGTTAATTATATTATACATCAAAATTATAGTAATGTGTTAGATATAGCAAACAACCTTAATTATTAGGTATAGCTCAATGGTATCTTGCCCATTCACATTTATTATATTAAGAAAATATTAATCATAGCATTAAACTAATAATTATCTGCTGGTGGAGTACGATTTTGACCAAAATCAACCATATAATACATCAGTTTAATAAAAAGCAACAATTGATACATAAAAATAAAGTTGTTGAAATTTGAATCAATCGAAATGATAAAGTTTATTAAAATCAAACTAATTAATTCTTTTCCAATTGTATGCTTTAAAGAGAATAATAAACCAAATAATATAATTTCAACCCAACCCAATTTAATTGATTTTGGTTAAATTAAAATTTTAGTAGGTAGATTCATGAGTTTTCATTTTTATTATCTAACAAGTCTATGAAATTTAAGGAATATCAAATAAATCGACTTTCAATCTTGTATCAAATGGACCCTGTAATTATTAGACATCAAATTGGAATGCTATGATACTATTAGACAATATAAAATTTTAAAATATTGAATAAATAAGAGATTTACTAGATATAAAATTATAAATTATATTAAATATAAAATTTATTGATTAGACACAAATTTTAGAGATTTAATTAAACCATTTTTGAGGTTTAGGAAGTTATAGATAAAATTTTAGAAGTTAAAAAATATAAACCAATTTTCAGTTTAATGGTTTCTAAAGCTGTATTTAATCGCGATAATTGGATGTTAATTGCGAACTAAGATGCATTAAAGTTGTCCATCCAATTCCAATCAGTGTCATATAAGTCTAAAACTGCCGCAGAATTTAATTATGATCCGTAATTAAATTTGTCTGCACTCAGTTCTGTTCTACGCGGTTTCTTTAGTCTTCTCTTTCGATTCAGAAGTCAACGATGGAAGCAGAATCTGCAATTTTCCACCCATACATATTGCTTTCAATGGCTTCGCTTCCATTAATGACCAACAGTGGACCACTTTCGCCACCCTATAAATCTTCCCACTTTCGATTTCTTTCCCTGATTTTCCCCCAATTTCCAAAATGTATCCCTCCAATTTCAATTTCCCCTCTTCGATCGCATTGCTTCTGCTGCTCTTCTTTTGTCTTGTAAGTCATTCGGCGGCTGATCCGAGAGCCACGGAGGCGGCTCTCATATGTTCCAACAACACGGCTTCCCCGCCGGAGCGATCCACCTTCGTGACGAATTTCTTGGCGTCCATGGATGCGGTTACTCCTCTAATTGCTGCGCAGCGATTTGCGACTGTCGTGAATGGGACTGGAAACACGACCGTTTACGCTTTTGGTGAGTGTATGAACGATCTCTCCCAGTCGGACTGCGATCTCTGCTTTGCTTCGATGAAAACTCAGATCCTGCGGTGTCTCCCCTTCCAACTTGCTACTCGCGGGGGAAGGCTATTCTTCGATGGCTGTTATGTTAGGTATGATTATTATAATTTCTTCAACGAATCTTTGAGTGCAGTGGATAGGGCTGTATGTGGGAAGTCGGATTATAGTGGGAATCAGACCATTTTTAGTGCTAATGCTATGGAATTGGCGAGGAATTTGAGTGTAGTAGCGCCCAAGAACGACGGGTTTGCGGTTGGATTGGTGAATCTGAGAAATGTTTCCGTCTTTGGATTGGGTCAGTGTTGGAAATTTGTGAGAGGGGCTTCTTGTTCGAAGTGTTTGGTTGCTGCTGCTAAGGAAATAGGTTCGTGTCCTCCAAAAGCTGAAGGAAGGGCGTTAAATGCTGGCTGTTACTTCAGATTTTCAACTCAACGATTTTATTTCAACAGCACGGCAACTGCCACTGGAGGCAATGGTGAGTTCGGTTTTATTTACTTGCAGTGAAACTGTTTGAAGAATTGCTTCTTCACTGGATTACTTTATCGTTCAATTGAAACAAATTGCCATAAGAGACTTTTCTTGTGGTTCCTACCTGGATATTAAAATCTTATGGGACCTGGGGGATAACCTATGAGATTAGTCGGGATGTATGTAAGCTTGCTCATAGTCATGGATATAAAATGCAAAAGAATTAACCTTAAATATGGCCTAACTGGTAGTCTCTTATGATGCCCTGTTCTCTGTTCACGAGCTGAGTTGCATGTTAGAACATTTTGGAGAGAGAGATGGTGATAGTTGTGGTGTAGATTAATGAAAGTTCTAAACCTAGTTTAAGTTTGAGACTTGAATGAACCTGAAAAACCCCATAACCTAACCATCAAAATGGATAAAATTGTCGTGAGTACTCAAATGTATTTATGGTTAACTTGATGAGGAGAATTTGGATTTTCAGTTTCAGTGATTAGAATGGAATCTAATTTACAGTGATGAGAGGTCCTTTTATTATTGCGCGAGATGAGATTAACAATGGTGTGGATGTTTTTCCACATTCTCTACACTGTCCAAATATATAAAACAAGCTCAAATGAGTCCTAGAGAAAATTTAAAGCATGTGGAGGCACTTTGACTGGAGCTTCATAATGTGCCTACAATAGTTTACTGAAATCGAGTTCCTCTTTCCAATTAGCCGTGTAAGATTTGTTAAACCATGTGATATATTAAAATTTTCCTGTCCTTCTAAATAGAACTTTTTCAATCTTATTAGTCCTCTGCACCATTGCTTGTTGGTTTGTGAACCAAGCATTTTCATGCCATTGCTTCTCTTAGTTTGGTTTAAAAAAAAAAAAAAAAGAACCTACTGTTATCCTGAGATATGGTGGCAAATAATTCATATGTTAATTTTTACAGGAAGGAGCCGTTTGGCAATAATTTTGGCTTCAGTTTCTGCTGCCGTGGCTGCCGTGTTGATTATTGCAACGGTTGTTTTCTGTGCCAGAAGGAATGTTGTGAGGAAACGCAAAGGTATTTGCTTTTATTATGTGACTATGGTAAAGTTTTCTTTCAATCGTCAAAATATTCAACTCATTGCAATTTTCTTTTTGCTTCAGAGAGAAAGCAACTCGGTCCTCTTCTAGCTATCGTTAACAAGTCCAAACTTAATTTTTCATACGAGACTCTTGAGAGGGCCACAAATTACTTTGACCAGTCCAATAAACTGGGACAAGGAGGTTCTGGTTCAGTTTATAAAGTACTATTCTGTCTCTCGTTGTCTTGGGCATACTCAGAACTTCAAAAATGCAAACTAAATAAGAAAGTTTCATTATGTTAAACAGGGAACTCTATCAGATGGAAGAGTTGTAGCAATCAAGAGGCTTTTCTTCAATACAAGACAATGGGTGGATCATTTCTTTAATGAAGTGAATTTGATAAGTGGCATTCGACACAAAAATCTTGTTGGGCTGTTGGGATGCAGTATTACAGGCCCGGAAAGCCTTCTTGTTTATGAATATGTGCCAAATCAAAGCCTGCATGATTACCTTTTTGGTAACGATTCCACCCCGAAATCCCATGTCTAATTTAAGAAGCTTTATTCTTAAAAGAATTAAAGAAATTGAAATTCTTTTACTTAATCTCTGTTTTCTATGTGCATCAGGTAACAAGAATGTCCAGCCACTGAGTTGGGAATCCAGGTTTAAGATTGTATTAGGCACAGCTGAAGGCTTGGCTTATCTTCACGAGGAGTCAAAGGTGAAAATCATTCATCGAGACATAAAATTAAGCAATATTCTGCTGGACAATGATTTCACTCCGAAGATTGCTGATTTTGGGCTCGCTAGATTGCTTCCTGAAGATAAGACACACATTAGCACTGCAATTGCTGGCACGCTGTAAGTTTCCATAATATATCATTTGGGACTCTTATCTACTTTCCAAAACATGAAGTTTTGCTCAGACCATAAGTAACTAATGTATGTTGACGTATTTTGGACATGTGTAGAGCAAACATGTTTTGCCCCTAAATGCATTCTGTGTTAACAGTTGGACATCTTTGCTCGTTCACAAGTTTGTGATTATGCCTAAACTCATGCATCTACAATCAACTTTTACTTGTCAATAGAAACATTTAGCAGCTTGATAATTTTCATGAAAATACCAACAAGACTATCATCTTAATGTTTTTCCCAAGTCCTTTTCTCATATTTAAATGCTTTACACTTGCAGAGGTTACATGGCTCCAGAATATGTAGTGCGTGGCAAGTTGTCTGAAAAGGCAGATGTTTATAGTTTTGGAGTTTTTGCCATTGAAGTTATCACAGGAAGGAGGAATGGTCACTTCTATCAAGATGCAACCTCCATCTTACAAAGGGTGAATCTTTTATCTCTTACATCATTCTGTTATCCTCTAATGTAAAGTTCCTAAATTAAACTGACACGGACCGTCATTGTCTTTGTTTCTTAAGGTCTGGAATTTTTATGGAGAGGGTAAGCTATATGCAGCTGTTGATCCTGTTCTTGCAGGCAACTTTCCACGAGATGCAGCATCTCAAATGCTTCAAATAGGTCTGGTTTGTGTGCAAGCCTTTGCTGATCTAAGGCCATCTATGTCGATGGTTGTGAAAATGATTACAGAAAATTATGAGATTCCCCAGCCAAAGCAACCTCCATATCTTCATTCTTCAAGTGGAGAAGTAAAATTCCAGAATTCTTCAGGGTCATCCAAACCCATTCTGGATTTGAATTCAGGGTCTTCACAAACTAACATGACTCAAAGCATCATCGATCCTAGATGAGCTGCGGCGTTCTTGTGAAATTATTTCTGATCATATATATAGCATACTCTTATATTAAACCCTGATAGATAACAGGTGAAGGCTTGCCATAGTTTTCCTGAACTTGTCATTCTCCCAACTCCCAACTTGCCTTCATCGTCGTGTACATTATACGGTCTCGTGGAAAACAAGAAACGCAACATTCTAATCTCCACTGGTCGGAGGATTGCAGGGTCGGTACCTGCCAAGTTTTAGAACACAATTAGCTTCTAATGAATGGCACTCCAAGTTTGGTAAGTGCAATTTGTATGCTGTAAATTCCATATATAGTCCATGTAATATGATGTGAAGGAAAATTTCGGCTTCTTGAGTTTTATAATTGTCTTATTGTATGAAGAATAAGTAGACTGCCACCATATGATATAACTTCCCAATCACGGTGCTTTACATAACAGTAAATTTCTGTGATACAATATTTTCTAGAATGTAATCATGAGAAATTGTTCTTACTTTTTGTATATCCTAAGAGTTGGGTTTAGTATTTGTGAACATTGGAAACTTGGAATTTATTTTCTGTATGTTGGTAACACAAGCAATAATATGAGTGTCCAAATTCTTCACCATATAAATATATATATATTGTTTTATTTTCCAGATATACATGAAGGGAAAGCAAACAAAAGCCGAGATCAGAGGAAACAACACTGGGAATATACATGTTGAGATGGTTAATTGAGTGTCTCAGTCCTCTCTGAAGAATCTACCAGAAGAAAGCCCATCCATTGTTTCAAACTGCATATTCTCTGATGGCTTCCAGTGGCGTTTCCGTTGATTTATGAACCAATTGTTAATTTGCTTCTGGTCAAGCCCTGTTCTCTCTGCCAGCGCCACCTTATCGGCTTCCTGCAAGATTATAAGCACCGGGTTATGGCCCATAAACTATCTCTCAATGTCAATGATGAGGGAAATTTATTATTTAATTAAACAACTTTAGATATTGTGAATTCAAACGAAATTTATTTTGAAAATCTATGCTTCGTAGCACGTGAGAAGGTATGATTTCATGAGACCATACCATGCAAATTACAAGATTTACAAAAGGTTATAAGTAAACATACCGTAGGATAAGGCCATTTATAGTGAACACTCCACCATTCAAAGAGTATTTGCCTGGCTTCTTTGGGCAATTTTCCCTTTTTCTTCTTCTTAGAGAACTCCAATTTTAAGGTACTAATATGACTGCCAAATCTACGTAAAAGTTTGTCCTTGAGATCCCTGTTCTCGCCTTTGGTTTGAGGCTCCGCCTCCACAGCTTCCATCTCTCCTCCGCTTAAGTCTTCATCCGATGAGACAGCACCTTCATCTATTCACGTGATAGCAAAAATTAGTACCCAGTACCCAGCCCATGTTTAATCAGATGAAATTTCTTAAAAAAATTAGGATTCAACATCTCAAAGAAGAAGGGCAGACAGGAGGAGTTTGATGACGGGGACCCCACAGAGAAAGGCATTCAAAGGTAAAACAAGGATTTGACTACCAACTGCAAAAAGGGAAGAAGGAAAAGGGGAAGCCCAAGGTGCGTTTCAGCAGTGTCTGGTTAAGTCATTTGTCAGAGGCAGGGGGGCGTGGAGGAACTCACAGTCAGAATAGACAAGACTGAACGGCCACATAAATTCACTTTCTGGAATGACCCAACCCAACCCACGAGAGTTTCGAGGTTAATAGAAAAAAATTTAAGAAAAAAAACCTTCTTCCCCCTCTCCCCTCGACTATATCCCATGAGCAGTAGCAGTAAGCGATGCCCCCACCAGACGAAAGTGACACTTTACCCATATCCTTATTACCGGGTAATGCCCATGCCAATGTCCATGCCCAGCCAGGAACAAAGCACATGGTAGTTGTTAGTTGATAGTGAATTAAATGACCACCCCTTTCCAGACCACTTCCTCACATTTTCAAATGTCACACTTTGGAAGTCTGGAAAAAAAGGATAGAGTATCCATCCGGACAAAGGGAGAGAGTACTGATTGTTTTAGTTTGTAAGATTTAAGAAGGAAGGTGGAAGGTGAGAAACAGAATCCCCCACCCCACCTGGTTAGCGAGGAACTATTCTGATCTGATCCAAACCCTGACTTTCCTTTCGCATCTCTTGGCTAGTTAGCTGATTCTGTTCAGACAAAGTAAAAAGTCGGTGATGGGCACCAACTTCAATCTTAAGTGTAACAAAGAAAAAGGGCCCCCCAAAAGGGGAAAGATAAAGCAACGGATATGGGTGAAAACTGTGAGCCCAGCTACCAGCCACAAAGAGACACGTGTCGTACACATCACCCGCACGAAGAGTACTTGTCGATAGAAGTGACAACCACTAACCAGCTGGGAGTGACTAAGTGCGTGGGTAAGAGAGGGCGCCAAAAGCACCTTCGCAGCGAAAACTGCGGGAGTACATGTGACAGTGTGGAAACCTCGACCACCCGCTCAACCCGGGCTTTCCCTTAACTTTTCCCTTTCTTTTTTTTCTTTTCCTTTCCCTTTTCTCTGCCAAACAAAATTTCTCAGTTTTCAATCGTGGGACATGCCATTACCCAGAATTTATTTCCCACCCAGAACACTGTACATTCTCAAGCTTCTTACTCCTGGATAAAAATGGCGATCAAGACCAAGCAAAGCAAGCCGTGACCATTATATTGGTGAGTAAAATACACATGGCAGAAACAAAAGCTATTCAGTATTTCCTAATGGCACATAAAAGCATGTACTCCACCACCTAGTACTCGCCCCAACAGACCCTAGGTTTAAAGACCCATCTTTTACTCTTTCTTCATCAAAAAGTTCGGATCGATTTACGAAATGGGTCATATAAAACTTGGGATATTAGAGTTCATTCGCAAGGAATCCTGCTGTACACAAATAGTGGGTTCCGAGAAAAAGATAATAATTTGAATACTGCTATCACTGTAACCAGCAGAAAAACTATAAAAACAAAAATAGTAATTAAGAGGGGTGGGATACAAAGACCACATAACAATAACATCACAAATAAGCTAGATATGCAACCAATATGTAATCATTATTCATTCCTTTTACATCAATTTTTAAATCCAGAGAAAGGTGATCTTTATTTAGCTGGGGGTTCCAGACAAAATAATGTAGTAACTCACTGTCCAAAAAGAAATATAGTGATTTTATATGATGAACACAGCTAGATCATCGCCTTTATATCCTCGTTCTAGAAGTAGATACCCAAAAAGAACATTAACTTGTGTTGATGGTAGACATTAAATAACATACTACCAGTCATATATTGTTTCAATTTTCTGGAATAATTTCTGCTAACTAATCTATCCCACTTTCCTACATCAACTTTGTGACCGACTAGCTCTTAAGACAAATCTATCTAGAATGATCTGGATGAGGATGGACGAAAAGCATTACGACAAGATAATAAAAAGGGGAATTCGCACACAAAATTAAAAGTGAGTCCAAAGAGAGTGCAATAATGCAGTTAGTTGGAAATAATAAGGCAAATAGTTCGTGCCAAATCTTTTGTTGTGTCCTCATGAGATGCTAAGTTCTTGCATAAAAACGAGCCAGCCAGATATTGGCAGCAAATACCGTTCGAGCACGTGAACGCATACCCATTTGAAATCCAAATGGAAGTCTGCCAACGGTCGCATGTCCAAAGAGACTTTAATATAAGGGATTATATATATGAAAGAATATAAAGAACTCACTAAAGCTCTCGTGCAAAGACAGGCTGAACACGAGGCTATTTTTTTAATGAAGATAACATCACACCTGAAAAGTTAATTTGTACTTCCAAAGTAAATTAAAAACAATAGTTGCCAACCATTATCTTTGATTTACAACCCCTTTTTTAAGATCACTCATTTTTTTAAGGAAAAAACTAATTTAACCTTTAAAGCCTGCCATACCCATTCCCATAAGTTGCATGTCAGAGAAATTAGAGATCAGCATTACAACACAAAGCAAGTTCAGTGATTTGTTCTATAATAATGAGGTTTCTCCTACCTGGGGATTGAAAGTTCTTTTTTGACGTTTAAATGAACTAATCAAGTTTCAAGAAGATGTTACTGCAACTTCACTTTATCAGCTGCAGTCAACAGCTTCATGACAAGTCCCAAGGTTCATTTTCTCATTTTCCATATCTTACATGCACCACTCATAAATTAACACACTTTAAAATTGTAATTAAAATATCTTCGACAAACATTATCACAGCCATCACAATCACGTTTAAGATAATGTCAATTATATACCTTACGAAAGATTCATCATATAATACGGACACGTATATATGTAACACTCATAAATTAACACACTAATGCAATGATGTTTGCTGTCTGAGTGAGAATTATCCACTCCTTTTATCTCCTTAATGGCATCACAAACTATCTTTTGTCTATTTTAATTAGTTGCTATCCTTTTTTTGTACCTAGAAAAATCTTCAACAGTGATGATCAATTCAAGAAATTATTGACCGAACAAATTTATGCAGGCCACTGAAAAAGGAATTCTTGGCCTCCCCATATACTTACTATTGAAAGTATATATACTCAAAAGTAATTTCATCTTGAAATTTCTAAAGAAAAAATTTATGATTTTATCTTTCCTTCTGGAATTGTAATGTTATATTTGGCGTGATATTGCTACTATCCTCCATATAATCTCTACCTACACAGAAGAGAAAAAAAAGGGGAGGCGGGGGGGGGTGGATTCACTAGCATTTTTTCATAGGATTTTTGGTAGACAATTATTGGAAAGAATAATAGTCACTTATCAAACATCAGAAAAATTACTACTTCACAATGATTAAAGAGAGTCAATAATGATAAGCGAAATGCATGTATGATACAAAATACTTTAACAATAGGATCATTGAGAATCGATTGATTATGTTTACTAAGACATCCCATATGTAAGATTTCAAATATATGATAAGCTAAGGCAGCCAGTATTTCGGGCCAAATAATTAAAAACAAATTAGTACCGTTTTGTCTATCATTAAAAATGAGATGCATTATGGATATAGAATTTAAAGGCTTTTACAAGGATTTTTCTACCAGTAGACAAATATGTATATTAATTAATACGCCCAATCATATTACTATTTCCAATGTCGTCACACTCAACTCTGAAATGTCAAAATCAGAATCTCCAACACGGAAAAAGTTCACACTTCCAGGATTGATATTTATTTTTATTTATTTGTTTATTTTTTTGGCATAGAAAATGAAAAGAGAGATAGAGATAATAAAAGCGAAGAAAATGAAACAAACACAACAAACAAGAACAAGATAGATGGATAGCCGCAGTTAAACAAACGAAAGAAAAATGTAATAATTAAAACTCTAAATTATTAGGAAACACTATTTGGAAGCCTTCATTATTGCACTTGAAGATTTCCAATATAATGAATAAAGAATCAACATTCAACGAACAATTAACAAGGTCGTAATCCAAAAACAGCGACTGTAGATAAGAGTTGCAATCGAAGACACAAGCCGATATCCATAGTTCCTAGGGTTTGGCTGTTCCTTTGAATTATTGGTTGTTAACACCTTAGAATTTTCAATCAGCAGTAATCTCCTAATCTTGTTTTTTTTTTAGTGTCATTATTTAACCAACACAAGTGACGGCAAGAAAATATAATCAGTGATTAACATCAAAGAATACTGGTTAGTGATTACTGACCGGAAAGGCTTCTGGAGAAGGCGCCATTGCAGAGGTTACTAAGTTGCATTTCGATCTTATTTAAAAACGTCGTCGCTTCATCAAAAGGCCTCTTGAGATCTGATTTATACTTCACCAACATATCGCAGTACGTATCCTTAAGAGAGAGAGAG
>NW_019105071.1:0-13900 GCF_001995035.1 Momordica charantia
AAAAAATATGGCCATTTTTTATACCACCATTTTTTCTATTTCTGGTGTACCATAATTTTTTAAACCGTGGTAGAGAGTAAACTTAAAATTTGATTTCAGACCGTTGTTTTTTAAGCATGGTGTAAAGATAACACTAATTTGCGTTTTAAGCCACAATTTTGTTTAAGCCTGGTCTAAAATAAACCTAAACTTTTTTATTTTTGATTTGGATGTAAAGTTAAATCTATACACCTACTTTTGAACTTGCCACAGTTTGTTTTAATAATCTGAAGTATACCCAAAATTAGATTTTAGATCACGATACTTTTTAGTTAATAATTTAAACTCTGAAAATCACAAATTCTAGGGAAAGAATAAACTAGATCTGAGAATATTTTACACTGATGATCAAGATGGAATGACAGAAGAGCACACTCAAGTACTCACCAAATACCTCATACTCAAAATATTAAACTCACTAAAACTAATTTCCAAACGAAATTAATTCCACACAATCTTGTACTCAAAATGAAATTCGCTCCCAAATCTCACACATGCATCACATCACAAGGTGGGGGTTTATATAGTAGGCCAAAGCCTTCAAGTTCTTTTTCCTTTCCAATGTGGGAAAGGGGTGAACACCACCGCAAATCTCTACCTTGGCGTTCGTCAAAATGAGAAATTTAAACCATATTCTCCAAAGGCTTAAATAGTTTAAATTTTTCAAACACCAACTAAATCTAAGAAATGCTTGAATTTGTTTAGCGGAAGAGATTTAGTCATTATATCATGATCTGGATTATCAGTTGTGCTAATCTTGCTCAAGCAATGATTTCATGTACAAAATGGTATCGAACGTCAATGTGTTTTGTCCCCTCATGAAACATTTGATGTTTTGTAAGGAAGATAACACTTTCACTATCACAAAAGGCGGTAGTAATTTGTAATGTAAATCTTTACTGAGTTCACCAAAAATAGTGCCTTCAACCATATAACTTATTTACAAACTTCTATAATAGGAATATACTCGGTCACAATTGTAAACAATGCATGTAATTGTAGTCTGCAACATGGCTTTCCAATTAATAGCACAACCACCAACTGTAAACACATATCCTATAAGAGATGTTCTTTTATCGAGATCGTCAACAAAGTCAGAAGCCACATAGCCAATAACTTTATCTCAATAACTCTATCTCTTCTCCCAAAATGCAAATGAACATCAGTAGTGCCTCAAAAGTATCTAAAAATCCACTAAACTAATTCCCAATATTCTGTACCAGGATTGCTCAAATATCTACTGACTATATTAACTGTTGGGTAAATATACGCTGTATATATGAACTGTGTAGTACTGACAAATAGATTACAACGTAACTGGTTACAAACGATATAAATTTGAACAACTTGATAAACACCAAAATTTGATAAAAATAGTCGAGGCACGCTTCAATAGCGCTGACCTGAAGACAATTATTCGCTCTGCACAAGTTGCTAGCAGACTACAGCGATCGTCTCAGCAGGATACAACGACTAACTTCGGTAGAACTGCAACCTCGAACTACTCGGATCTGGCAGAACTCTTAGATACTTGCTCTCAACATAAACAAGAAGAACAACTCAAAAGAAGAGAGAATTCTTGTGAGAGGAGGAGAATACCTAATTGTGGTATGCTTGGATCTCAAATGAAGAAAACTACAACTATATATAGTTGTCCATAACAAGTAACATCTCACAAGCATCTTTAACACATATAAAGTTACAATTGTAACTTTAATAAAATAAAGAAAAAACTTCTCATTTGAAGTATAACTCCAAGTTTAACATGTAACTTTAACAAAATAAAGTTACATAACACAAAATTGAAACAAAAACAACTTTATGAAATAAATAATGAAATTGTTACAAATGTAAAATAAGTTTCAAATTCTTAATATACAAATTTAATTTTTGGATGTTAAATTTGTATACTCAATGGTTTCCTCACTTTCTTTCACATATTAAACATCCAACAATCCTCCACATGAAAGAAAGTGAGACAGACAAAATACGACCAAGACGTTGAGAGCAAATAGATAAGTTATGCATCAGGAGAGGTGTCTTTTGGACTTGAACATTCCTTGGTGAATATTTATTGAATTTACCGAAGAAATAGTGAGAACTAGCTCTGGAACTATCCTTCTCATGATAAATTGAGACAACAAATATCACACATAACTTATCTTGTATCTTTGAGTTCTATACGGTTGTAACTTATCTTGTATCTTTGAGTTCTATACGGTTGTAACTTATCTTGTATCTTTGAGTTCTATACGGTTGTGTCCATTTTGGTTCTAGACAAGATCCTGAATTCATGAGAGCTTTAGAGAACATAAGCCATTTGAAAAGTTCTCATAGAACCGACCCAATTCTACTCTCACATAGGTGATATTGATTAAGAGTATTCTGTCACTACTTCTCTTATAATCAAGATATCAATATGACCTTAACATCAACGGATGACACACATAACATAATAGACATGGGATGAAACTGTAAGTTTCTTAGTGTGTCAACTATGAATTATCCAGCCAGTTTGCCTATTGAACTTAGATCTTGGGATCTCCAGTCAACTAGGTTAGGTTACCACCAAATATTTCATTTCATAGGCTTTAGTCCCATTTCCCTCGATGTATAAGCAACTTGCTCTCTTGTCAATCCTTTCGTCAAAGGATCTGCAACATTCTCTTTTGATTTTACATAATCAATGGAAATTATTCCATTAAAGAGCAACTGCCTGATAGAATTATGTCTGCGTCTTATGTGTCGTGACTTCCCATTGTAGACATTATTCTTAGCTCTCATTGAGGCTGCTAAGTTGTCACAATAAATCATATGACACTTACAGGCTTTGGCCACAATGGAATATCTTCAAGAGAATTTCGAAGCCATTCTGCTTCTTCTTCAGCTTTATCAAGAGCTATAAACTCTAATTCCATAGTAGACCGTGCTATACACGTCTGTTTTGAAGATTTCCATGACATAGCTGCTCCACCTAAGGTAAATATATACCTACTGGTTGACTTAGTCTCCATGCTATCAGAGATCCAGTTAGCATCACTAAATCCTTCCAGTACAGATGGATATTTCGTATAATGAAATCCATAGTCCAAAGTGTAGTTCAAGTACTTTAAAACTCTGACTAACGCATTCCAATGATCATGCCCGAGATTGCTAGTGTATCTTGCCAATCTTCCTATCGAATAGGCAATATCAGGTCTTGTACAATTCATTATGTACATTAAACTGCCCACAACTCTAGAGTATTCTAGAGAAGATACACCTTCACCATTATTCTTCTTCAACTTACAATTTGGATCAAATGGAGTAACTACTGGCTTACTCTCAAAATGACCAAATTTTCTTAATACTTTCTCTATGTAATGAGATTGAGAAAGTATATATCCATTTGGATTTCTTGCTATTTTGATTCGAAGGATAACATCAGCAAGACCAAGGTCTTTCATATCAAAGTTGGAATTCAACATCTTTTTAGTGGAATCAATGACACTTCTAGTTGTGCCCATTATCAACATATCATCCACATATAAGCAAACAATGATGCAATCTTGATCTATGATTTTAACATAGACACATTTATCACACTCATTTATCTTAAATCCATTAGATAACATAGTGTGATCAAACTTCTCATGTCATTATTTGGGTGCTTGTTTCAATCCATAAAGAGACTTGACAAGTTTACAAACTTTATTTTCAAGTCCTTTTACAACAAACCCTTCAGGTTGTTCCATATAGATTTCTTCATCTAAATCTCCATTTAAAAATGCAGTTTTTACATCCATCTGGTGTATTTCCAAATTTTGTAAAGCTGCTATAGCAATTAACATCCTTATAGATGTAATCCTCGTCACTGGAGAATAGGTATCAAAGAAATCTAACCCTTCTTTCTAACGATAGCCTTTAGCTACTAAACGGGCTTTATATTTATCAATAGTGCCATCAACTTTTAGCTTTCCTTTGAAAATCCATTTACTTCCAATTGGTTTAGTTCAAGGAGGTAAATCAACCAATACCCAGGTATTGTTTTGCAAAATGGACTCTATCTCACTATTGATAGTTTCTCTCCAATAAGGTGCATCTGGAGATGACACAGCTTCTTGAAAATTTTGGGACTCTCCATATATCATATATGTTATGAAATCAGGTCCAAAGGAAGTAGCTTTCTTAGCCCTTTTGCTTCTTATAGGCTCGATCTCAGTTTCCTGATCATTTTGACCTTTCAAAGAGCTAGCCTCATGATTTCTTTTGGTACCATTACCTTTTGGGCTTTCTTCTTTAAAAGGAAATATATCCTCAAAAAATTCAACTTCAATAGATTCCATGACAGTATTATGATTAATATCAGGTATTTTTGATTTAATCACCAAGAATCTATAAGCAGCACTATCCATAGCATAGCCTATAAAGACACAATCAACTGTCTTAGGTCCAAGTTTTGTCCTTTTTGGTAAAGGAACCTGTACCTTTGCCAAACACCCCCATACTTTCAGTATTTTATATGAGGGTAACTTCTTTTTCCATACTTCATAAGGTGACTTATTAGTCTTCTTATGTGGAATTTTATTTAAGATAAAATTTGCTGTAAGCAAAGCCTCCCCCCAAAAATTATGGGGTAAACCTGAACTATTTAACATGCAATTAACCATGTCCTTCAAAGTTCGATTCTTTCTTTCGGCTACACCATTTTGTTGTGGTGTATAAGGTGCTGTAGTTTGATAGATTATACCATTAACTTCACAAAGTTCAGAAAGTGATGATGATTCATATTCACCACCTTTATCTAATCTAAGCACTTTTATTTTCCTCTCAAGTTGATTTTCAACTTCTACCTTATATGTTTTGAAAACATCTAAGGTCTCATCTTTACTATGTAATAAATATACATAGCAATATTTACTACAATTATCAATGAATGTGACACAGTATCTCTTACAACCTCTTGTGGGAATACTTTTCAAATCACATATATCACTTTGGATTAAATCAAGTAACTCATTAGTTCTTTCCACAGACGAAAATGACTTTCTAGAAAACTTTGATTCAACACAAACTTCACATTTGTGTCTATTATCAATGTTAAAATTACGCAATAGTCCTACACTTACCATTCTTTGTAAAGAATGATAATTGACATGCCCTAGCCTAGAATGCCATACATCACACAACTCAACAATATAAACAGAAGAGTTGTTATTATTATTGTTGTTCTTGGGCACTTGTGCCAGTACATTCAATTTGAACATGCCATCATATAGATAGCCCTTTCCGACATACATACCCCCTTAGTCAAAATAAACTTATCTGACTCAAATACAAGCTTGAACCCATTTTTGTTGAGTAGGGTTCCTGACACAAGATTCTTTCTAATCTCTGGCACATGCCACACATCAGTGAGGGTAAGTATCTTTCCAGAAGTCCATATCAGTAGGACTTTTCCTCTGCCTACCACTGAGGCTGTTGAAGCATTTCTCATGTACAGTTTATCACTGCCATCTAGCTTCTCATAAGCGGTGAATAGTGATTTATCCCCACAGATGTGCCTAGTAGCACCAGTATCAATCCACCAACCTTTGGTGTCAGAGACCATATTTACCTCAGAGATGACAGCAATTAAATTGTCATCTTCCACAATGTTGGCCTGGTTGTTGGAGCTTTGTCCCTTCTTGTGTCTACAATTTCTAGCTATATGGCCACTCTTGCCACAAACCCAGCAGATTGCACGAATGCGCTTGTTAGCATCATTCCTTGCCCAAGATTCACATTTTTTGTCTTGGCTTGATTCTTCTTGGGATGACGCCTTGAAGCTTCAGCAATATGGGCATTAGCTTCAACTTTACGGGGCTCTTTGTCTCTCGTTCTGTTGTCCTCTTCAATGCGGAGTTTCATAGTAAGATTCTCCATGGACAACTCCTTTCGCTTATGTTTGAGATAATATTTGAATTCTTTCCAAGCAGGAGGCAATTTCTCAATCATAGCAGCAACTTGGAATGGTTCATTAATAACCAATCATTCACTTTGCAAATCACTGATGATAATTTGCAATTCTTCCAACTGGTTGACTACCAACTTGGTATCAGCCATTTTATAATCTAAGAATTTTCCAAAAAGGAATTTCTTAGTAACAGCATCTTCCAGCTTATACTTCTTGTCTAATGCCTCCCACAATTGCCTTGAAGTATCAAAGACATTGCAGTAGACATTATACAAGGTATCATCCAGGCAACTCAGGATGTAGTTGCGACATAGGAAATCTGAATGCAACCACGCTTGCTTGGCAGCTTCAGTTTCAGGAGTGATTGCTTCTAAGAGAGTAGTTGGGCAAACCTCCTTTAGGATGTGAGCAAGATTTAGGGTGGGAGGTAGAAGATCATCTTCTGTTGTCATCTTTTGAAGTTTTCTCCCTTGAACTTCTCTGATTTTTCTGCATGTGATTTGACAATGGTCGATCCCATCATCGTAGGAGCATTGGTAGAGTGTTTGCAACCATCAGCTAATTGTCTTCAGAATGTTGGGTAAATATACACTGTATATATGAACTTGACAAATAGATTACAACGTAACTGGCTACAAACGATATAAATTTGAACAACTTGATGAACACCAAAATTTGATAAAAATAGTCGAGGCACGTTTCAATAGCACTGACCTGAAGACAATTATTCGCTCTGCACAAGTTGCTAGCAGACTACAGCGATCGTCTCAACAGGATACAACGACTAACTCCAGTAGAACTGCAACCTCGAACTACTCGGATCTGGCAGAACTCTTAGATACTTGCTCTCAACATAAACAAGAAGAACAAATCAAAAGAAGAGAGAATTCTTGTGAGAGGAGGAGAATACCCAATTGTGGTATGCTTGGATCTCAAATGAAGAAAACTACAACTATATATAGTTGTTCATAACAAGTAACATCTCACAAGCATCTTTAACACATATAAAGTTACAATTGTAACTTTAATAAAATAAAGAAAAAACTTCTCATTTGAAGTATAACTCCAAGTTTAACAACATGTAACTTTAACAAAATAAAGTTACATAACACAAAATTGAAACAAAAACAACTTTATGAAATAAATAATGAAATTGTTACAAATGTAAAATAAGTTTCAAATTCTTAATATACAAATTTAATTTTTGGATGTTAAATTTGTATACTCAATGGTTTCCTCACTTTCTTTCACATATTAAACATCCAACATTAACTGCATATGATAAATTAGGATGCTAAATGAGTACTACCTAGCTTCGCTTCATGCATGGACAAACTTTTTCAATATACCCCTTCTTCTCTAGTGAAGTTTCCTTTCTTTTTGATCTCTTATAATTTCCATGTCTAGTATTTTCTTTGATACTTTAAATCTTTCGTATCAAACTTCTCTTGGACTCTAATTTTTTACATTTTAAATGTCTTATATCTTTAGCATCTATCAACATTTCTTAAACATATAAAAGAAAATACACAAATGACCCATCATAATTCTTCTTGAAGTACACACAACTATCATAACAGCTTTCTCTTGAAATCATGAATAGTTATAAAAGAATCAAATTTCTTATATTACTCCATTGGTGTCTATTTAAAACGATAAAGAGACTTCTTTAACAAATATTAAAATCAAACTAAATTGGTTCAATTTAAAGTTAGAATTCTGTTGAGATTTTATTGTTACTTGTAAACTACTTGTTTAGTATCAGCTAACTACTTGCTTAGTGTTAGCTAATCAATTGCTTCATTTTTATCTAATATGGTTGAGAGACCTTTGTATAAATGTAAGCATTTCACAGCATTCAAGTAATAAGAAAAACATTTTTCCTATACAAAGCTTCATGGTATCAGAGCTTTGAATTCT
The DNA here is from genome assembly GCF_001995035.1 of Momordica charantia. Next base: position 7,895 of record NW_019105071.1, read on the forward strand.
TTCAAATCCTAACCTCGTCGTTGGAACCCTAGCCACTGTCGCCAGACTAGGTTTCTTCCCAAGACTAATCGTCGTCACTCACTTCTCATGGAAAACCTTAGGTTTCGTGCATCCTTCCTAAAAAGACCGTAGCCATCACACATCAACCCCAGCCGTTGCTTGCAGATCTCGACAGCCAATTCAGCCGCCGTTGCATCACAATCTCACTGCTGCCTCTATTTTTTCCCAAACAGTGACCTAATTGTTTCTTTGTTTCATCTTATTTATTATACAATGTCACTTGACCAATGATTTCTTGGACATGCTATAACAAATATTGAACAAAACAAATCCACTGACAGTAGGTTCTAGTTTTTCAGGTTTGTCACTAGCACGTGTGCTGGACACCCCCAAATCATGAAGTGACGTAAACTGTTTTTACGTCCTTTCTATAGTTCAAATAGTATTTCATAATCACTTTTTGATGGAACTGTGTTCAAAATGTATACTGCAGTCTTTACTACATAGTCCCAAAATGAGTCAAGCAATTGACCATAGCTTATCATGGATCGAATCATGTCTAACAGGGTTCTATTTTTCCTTTCTGATACACCGTTCCGTTGAGGTGTACCAGGTGCTGATAGTTTGGATGTAATTCCATGCTCTATCATATAGTCTTGGAATCTTAAGTCTATATACTCTCCACCTCGATCAGATCAAAGTGTTTTTTATCATCTTACCTAAACGATTCTCAACCTCAGTCGTATACTCCATGAACTATTTAAGAGCTTAAGACTTGTGTTGCATTAGGTAAAGACAATCATACCTAGAATAATACTCTATAAAAGAGATGAAGTATTCATACCCTTATCTTACTTTAACATTCATTGGACCACATAGATCTTAATGTACAAGTTCTAAGGGTTCTTTTGGCTTTATAGCCTTTTCCAGTAAAAGGCCTGTTGGTCATTTTGCCTTCAAGGCATGATTCACATGGAGGTAAAAAGTCATCTTCTAACTCACTTAGAAGCCCACTCTTAACCAATCTCTCAATCCTATTGAGGTTTATGTGACCTACCCTTAAGTGCCAAAGACATCTATTTTCTTTAAGAGATTTTATTTGCATTTTATATTGAGTTTAACATTTCTAAACAACTCATTATTCAAAATTGTTTTAATGTTGGTCAGTCTTTTAACACATTAAGTTGTTTTCAAGCATTGAAAAACAAATATCAAAACCATTTGTAGAAATGAACGCTTCATTGAAAGAGAAAGTAATTGTATATAATTGTCCTAGCAGACAAAAAACTGAAATTAAGTTCCTCTTTAACTTAGGAACTACATACACACTATCTAATAATAGGTACATTTTCTTCTCAAAAACAACTTCAAGTCTCCCACTTCTATAGCCGAGAGGATATCTCCCGTTCCAACCTTGAGAATCATCTCACTTTCCTAATGCCGCTTTTTGGAACTAATTATCTAAAAAGAAGAACAAACATGGTTAGTGGTTCCTGAATCAAGTATCCAAACAGAATCATCATTCTCCATTAACATAGGTTTCAAGTACTAATAAATCATATTTACCTTCTTTGGCTTTCTTCTTTTCACCAAAGTATTTTGGGTAGTTCCTCTTCCAGTGTCCTTCCACGTTGTAGGAGAAACACTTTCCTTTCTTTGTAACCTTGGCTTTCAACTCTCGGGCAGCAGCAGTAGGGTCAGCTCCATTCCCCTTACCACTCTTCTTTTTCTTCTTAAAAGTCTTACTTCCAGAAGAAGAAGGTGCAGACTTAGTTCCTGAGGTGGAACCTCCATGGAGCCGTTTTGAAGTGGCAACGTTTTCCTCCCCTTCTAGTCTTTTACTCCTAATAAGAAACTGATAAGTCTTCAACTCGTTTAAGAGTGTGGTAAGGTCGTACTCTATCTTGTTCATAATAGCATTACTGTGGAACTGTAGGAAATTCTTCAGAAGAGATTCTAAGATAAAGCTGACCTGACTCCCCTTGTCCATGACAACCCTGTTCATCTCGGCCACATTCAAGTGGACCATCATATTGGGAACGTGTTATCATACTGATGTTCCCTCTTTAATGCGGGCGTTGCAAATGAACTTAAGAGCATTGTGTCGGGCTTGAGTGGATGGTTGTCCAAACATGTCATGCAACGAATCCATGATCTCCCTAACGGTGACCATGTTTTCATGCTTCTTGGCCAACACGTCAGATATGCTTGCCAAGATGTAGACTCTAGCATTGTCATTGGCCTTAGTCCACTTGTCATAGGCATCCAACTAGCTCGGGATGCATCGGGTGTGGGAGCCTGAGGACACTCCTCAATTAAGACAAACCTTAGATTACCTATCACGAGAATTGTATTCAAGTTCGTTTTCCATTGCTTGTAGTTTTCACCGTTAAGTTTTTTGGCGGCAAGTAATCCTATCATAGAACTAGACATGCTGAAAACAAAAAAATTTATTTAAATTAGTCAATTGCACAGCCCATTACAAACTAATCCAATCATTTTTTTAGCAAAAGTAATAATGTACCCTTATAATCAAAATTGTTTTTGCAACGATGCTTCAGTGATTTAGAGCAACAGCTACCGTGGTGCAGTCAGCTACTCCTTTACCAAATTGACACCTTATCAACTAAGTATTAGACAAGAATAACTCTTATTCCTATAACAATTAGTCACCATTTATTTGGTCAAGAAATTATTAACTAACTTAACAATTTCCCGTAAGTGTGACCCGCTATTTTCAGAACCCAGAGGTTCGCCCCAATAAGACTGCCGTAGGGAAGGGCAATATTGGTTCACAACCTAAGGAACCTTACCATTTCTAGAATTTTCCCTGATATTGATTCCATACATCAGACCCTCTATAGAGTGGCCGCTTCAGAGCGACAAGCAGGTCGTGTATAAAACCTCACGATGCAAACCAATGGAGGAGACCGTAGGATGTATTGTCACACGTCCTTCTTCCACTTACTGCAAATAGTTTCTCCATTCACCTTGATATTGAACCATGCAAACATCTTCCATTGGGAAGCCGCGCCCAGGATGACATGAGGCCGAGTATGGATCTCACGGTGTGAACTTATATGGAGAACGTGAGGGAAAGCGTATATATATATATATATATATATACACACAACATATATCTTATATACCTGGTATATCATATATATACCTGATCCTCCCACTTAGTATTTTAAAACCAGGGTTTATTACTTAGGTAAATTCCGGCTAATTAATTTATCTAGGTTTATGAATTTTCCCAATATAACTATTATACTGCTTATTTTACACTAATGTATAAGTTTATTAAATTACTGACACTATTGCATGTTAAATAAAACTTTGGTTAATTCAATTCAGGTGCTGGGTCCATTCTCGGATAGGGATCTTCCCTAAAAAATCAGCTTAAATACCTCAGCCTTAGTCAGAACTTCATCGGTTAGAGTTCCCTTAAACCAAAGTTTTATAATTAAGTCTTACTCTATAGTAAAGACTAAATTCTAATCATATTAGAAAGCCTTAACATAAGGTCTAATTAATTTTAAACCCCTTTAAAATCAATTCAATAAAAATCATATGTTCGCATGCAACTCTTTATTATAAGTTCTAATTTCTAGTCATTAAATTTATAACTATTATTAATCAATGAAAAAAAACACTTATAACCATATATCGATGACATTCATAAATATAACATTTATATTCACTAAAGTAATGTCATGCTCAATGCATTTCAATTTTCATTTAATTAACATAACACTTATATTAATTATCCATGAAAACATAAAAAATGCTATCATACATTATAACAATTATACATATACGATGTATGATATGTTTAACCTATGAGATTTTAAATTATATGACATACTCCTATGCAACATATATTAAATAAGCATACATTCATAATGCATATATTAAAAAAAAAAACTAAGTTTAGACCGATTTTTGGCATCCTAATCAAAACAAAAATAAAAATAAAAAATAAAAAAATTTCTCCTGCGCTTATGCTGCCCCTCCATGACGCTATTGGGAGTTCTCGATTTTTGGTAGCGGACTGGCAGCGCCTTCTTGAGCTCTCGGACCCGCCACAAAAAAAGACAGCACCTAGGCGCTGCCCTCTCAGGTTGCACAAAATTGCTCTATTTTGGCTCTTTTTTCTGTTCCTCCTTCACAACAACTCTTTGCCACAAACAAAACGGACTTACACACTCGATTTACAACAAATTTACCCAAAACAATGAGCCCTTACATTGATTGAATCAAAGGATTTGTAAATCTAAATGCCATAAACCGAAATTACTACCAGCAAACCATCCATACATAAAATTCAAAGAATGCTACCCACCATATCCTATACAGAGTAATTAAAAAAAAAAAAAAACTTGAAACCCAAACTTGGCTCTAATGCTAATTAAAAGGATCGAATCCCAAGTTGAAGCACATGTGAACATGAGTGTTTCAATTTAATATAGAATTGAAGGTTAAGCAACTCTACAGGGGAAAAAGAAAACTCTTTTAGCAAGACTTCCTTCTCCCATGGATGAATGAATACCACAACAAAGCTACCCTACTATTCTCTGGATGTTAAGACCTCAGTTTGTGAGAACCTTCTTAAAATTGAGAGCGAGAATGAGAGATTAAGAGAGCTTTTGTTTTAGAGTTTTTAAAACTCATCCAACAAAAAAAAAATAAAAAAGGAAAGAAAGAAAGAAAAGAAAAACAAAACAAAAAGAAAAACCTCCCTTTTTAAGGGAGGGATGATGAACATGAAGTTACAACTTTACCACTCACCACCTATTCACTTCCCAACATAAATGGTGGGAAGTTTAGGATATGTTTTCTTTTTTTTTTTTTTCTTTTTTATTTAATTTAACAATTAAATTAAATAATTAATTTAATGACAACAATTTAAATAAATTAACAATTAATTCAATCAAATTTAATTAATTACGAAAAAGAATTATTAATTTAATTTAATTTAACTAAATTAATATAACCCATTATTAATTTAATAAAATTAAACTTAAATTAATCAAGCATATTAGAATCAAATTCAAATATCCATCTCTCTCATAACATATAGTTTAATTTTGAATCTAATGCAAAATTAACTCTATAATGTATCAACATATATTATATTAATTGCATTTAATACAATTAACTTTAATTCCCTTTAACGAATTTGAACACTTCAACATACATTGTGTTCTTAACTATCCTTTACGAGCTACCAAGGGACTTAATGGACCTATAGATCATAAGCTTCAACAATACGAGATTAATTGATTAAACTCATTGATTAAAATAATCAATATTTGTTGATTGTGTGTTACTCCACTAAAGACCCACAGCCGCACTCTTCTCACTGTATATTTTATGTCCACGGATATTGACCATTAACAGTAAGTCAATCCTTCACGAGTGTTCGTAACTTCAGCTAGGTCAAGTTACCATTTTACCCTTGAAATACATCTTTTTCCTTAAGTACCACTAATCCTCTAATGAACAAAGTGTTTATGGTCTGACCATTAAACATAAGTCCCTCTCGGGCTAGTGAGAGGGTGGGGCCTCTTGTTCAAGTCCCCAAGTCAACTGATTACGCTTGTTTACATGCGTAAAAAGAAGGTTTTAGATGCTGTTTTTACAATGTTTCAGCTTTGTTTCGGATTTTTCTCGATCGTTTGAGTTCCAATTCATGCAAAATTCATATATTATGGTTTGTGGTTGGCTTATATTGTATTTATGACATTTTAGGACCATTTGGGAGTGCAAATTAATCAAAAGAAGCAAAAAGACGGAAAAACCATCATGGGAGGCGCCAGGCGCCTGGGAAGCCTGCAGAAAAACAGGTTTTCTTCCAACTTTGCCCTTAATGAAACGCGTCTTCCAATGCGTTTTGGTGGTTCCAACCGATGCATACGTGTAGAAGAAGTGTTCCACTATCAGTTTGAGCACGATTTGGTCAGTCAAAAGAGTTGGAAATGGGTGATTCACCATCGTTTTAGG